>JAPYZD010000968.1:0-25227 GCA_030522725.1 Ichneumoninae sp. B BG-2022a | reverse complement strand
GGGGAGGGGGGGGGGGGGGGGGGGGGGGGGGGGGGGGGGGGGGGGGGGTAGGAGTGTACACAAGGGATTACCGCAAATTGAGATTCCTTCCCCACATGAAAAAAAGGACGAAAAAAAGTAGCAAGTGCGAGAGACAAAAGATAGAACGAGGTGGAAGAGTGGAAGAGGCGTTGCGAGAAGAAACCGCCGGTACCATAATGGCCGCCTCGTAAAAGAGGTGGTGCGATACACGCATAGCGGGCGAGTTTGTGTAATGTACATAGGGGAAGCATGAGAGTCGAGTTTAAACCGCCCTAGTCTCGGTTTTCTACATAGTACATATAATACAGAAGATATTTGTATGTACTCTTTCGCGGCCGAACCAGTGGATATATAAATTATACATGTAAATATACGGGCGGAGCGGCGAAGCGATCGAATCCCGAGATACTATCGAGATATGTGTTGGCGACTCTTCTTCTTTGTCTAGCTCGGGTACTTTTGCGAAGAAGTCTCTTTATAGCCATTACTTTTTTTTCCTCTTCCTCTTCGGCGAGGAAGAAGAGGAGGAACAAGCAGAGGGAAAAGAAGACGATGTTTCTTCGTCTTCTACTTCTACACACGAGCGCCGAGGCGAATTCTTCGGCTCTCTCGCCCCGACTTCCAAAAAGACCCCTCGAGCTAAAGGAGACTCGTTATAATCTTAGCATTCCGGGCGAGCCTCTCGAGGAAGATAACTCGCCACCCCGAGGACTCCTTATAAAAATGTTTGATAATCGGTATGTTGCTAGAATGTATTTGAGGGATTATTGACAATCGAAACATTTTCGACAAGGGAACCTCGAGGGATTTACAGAAAAGTGATGGCTGTAAGGTGGCGTTTCTTGAGTAACGAGTCACCAGCATCGATTCTTTCACGCTTATGATAATATTGATAAGAAAAGTAAAATAACGGCTGTAAGGTGGCGATTCTTGACGATCGATTCGTGGACTTCAATTTTTCATGTAACTGTGCAGAGAGACGTTGAAGAAAAGATATTAGAACTGTAATTATGCTTCCCCACTTGACCCTGACGCGGTCGGTAAGAAAAACTGTAATCAATTTTTTTCACGTGGCCTCAATGAGCAGCCAATTTTTTTGTCCTCAAGAATCGAGTCACCAGCGTCAATCTTGCTTGATCCTTCAAGTCAAGGCGTTAAAAACCGGATTAGAGAATATGAAGCTGTTGAGTGATAAATCGATTCGTCAATTTGTATAATTTACCGGTTCCATGAATCGATGATATTGATTACTTGAGATTAGACGAGGAAGGTCGGCCGTGCTGATAAGCATATATCGTGTGACTAAATTCAGAAGCCTGTATTTACTGTGTGTATATGCATGGAAGATTTCTGAATTTAGTGACGCATATTGATAACTAAAATACGTAAAACAAACGTGTGATAACGACAATCATTGTTTGCAGCTTCGACAATGGTATTATTGTCACGCGATCGGGATTCGCCCTCGATCGACTAAATCTAGGCTTACGTAGGACGTGAATTAAAAAATTCAATAAATTCAATTATAAATATATTATTTAAGACATACATATGTATAGAGATAACAAGAATTTATTTGTGTATATAGTATGAAATTAATGAGAGAAGGAATTGATGAGGTCGTAATGAGAAAAAAGAAAAAAAAAACATTCGAATGCTCATATTATCAGATACTTTTGTTTATTTTACAAAATGTGCCAGCCTTGCGTTCCATGCGTAATGTACACCTTGCCACAGAGAATAACAAACTAGTTAGGATTTCTTTTCACTTCTTTTTCCATAGGTATCGTGTAATGTGTTCTTAGTCTTTTCTTTTTAAACCGTTTTTTTTAACTTTTTTTTATACGATCGCGAGGAGAGGAATTACGCGCATTAGGCGAGAATATAATTTTTTTTCCCTGTAATATTTGATACGAAAGCGGATGTGTCTGCAGACTGTAAAAAGGGAAGAAATGAAGAACGACGGAAACGACATAGTCTACGTAATCATAAACACACTCGTATTAAATGTTGTACATACGACTCCGGCGCCATTTGACGAAAGCATTTTTTTGTTTTATTTTTTAAATCTAAAGTAAATACGAACTTTTTTTTTTCGTTGCATAAAATGCAAATGGGAGTTATAATCTGCGCTACACTTGAAAAGTATAACTGTACAAAGACAATAAAGATTAATTTTGCACTTCTCAGATCAAAAGCCCCATGTCTCTTTATTCGAAGAACCAATCGATGCTTATTTTTTCAATATTTTTTTTTTCCCAACAATTTATGTAATTTCGATATTTTAAACATAAACCCGTTTTATTTCAATTGTATCAATACTTCCCTCTCCTCATTTAAATTTAGCATTTATCTTTCTTTCTCGCTTCGAGGTAATGGATTTATTATCTAGGACTGAATCTCGGTGACTGCAATGAGACTTCAATGATAAACTAACCGAGACCAATCTATAAAAAAAAGAAAAAAATTATTATCGACGATAACGAAACTATAAAACGTAACGAATTCATCGATTTCACTTGACTCGAAAACTACGTGGCAGTTATTTTTCTTTTTTCTTCAAATTTTATGTAACTCGAAGACTCCACCGATAAAATAAAAATAACTATCATCTAAGTTAATTATATCAAATATTTGTGCGAACTCTAAACGAGCACTTTGCACCACATTATTTTTCTTTCGGACTATTGAGAAAGACGAGTAAAAAAAATCCACGCTAACTTCGAGACCTGTTTGCTTCATCGTTAAATAAGCGAATAAATATTAAGCGTGCGTAAATATAATCAAAACAGGAACATAGTTTGATCGTGACGCAGGCGCGACATCAACGTGAATGGAAAAAATGGCTGTGAAAAGAAACAACGCAAAAATTCAAGTTATTTAAAATACTAAAACGAACTATTAATCGATTACGAATCGGTAGAGTCTCTACTAGAATAATTGGCAACAATAATTCGCGACGCTGCGATATTGTATCCACATACGAAGTATACGGAGCGGCTAAAACCAATGTTTACCTGCCACGAAGCACCGAGTCGGAAAAAAAATCAAGCGATTAACATCGTAGCGTAAAAAAGAATTTAAAGGTTTCTTTGCATTAACTTTTTTTTTTACGTTTTTCGATTTTTTTTTCAACACACACGCCATATCGAAGACAAATTCAGTCACGCTGGTATTCCGTTGTTAATAATAATTATAAATATAATTTCTTTCATAACTACAGTGTATGATACAGTGAGAATTGTTTGATCGTCGTCGGTCGAAAATATGTCGACTCCTAAGAAGCATAAAGGAGTAAAAACCCAGATCATTTCACATGTTAAATGGTGTCGGATGCGTCCTTCTGTTTCTTAGCAGTCGATATTCGTGTGTCCGCGGATCTCTACTCGCTCTCCGATTTTTCTTCTGTTTATTCCTCAACATTACTTTTTCCCTCTTCTCTCTTTTTTGAGCGATCTCGTTAACCCTTTGAAATTCGGTTTCACGAGAATCCGTTTGAAAATGAATTGCCCCTTGATTCACAATGATCGAACAACGATTCGGGGACTCGATTCGAAAAATCTTTCCTATATTTTATTTAAATCATTTTTTCCTTCAACTTTTTTTTCTGCCAAGAAGTTCGCCTGCGATGACGCTTTGAATCGAGTCCCCTTTTTCGATGGAATAAATAGTGTTACACCTAATTATGCCAGATCTAAGCTAGCAATCGCGAGGACGAATTTTAATTCGTTATGTATGTCCTTGAGTTTGTCTTTCGTATTTATTTTCTCTCCTTTAATTCGACGACCGTTTCGTAGCAGACTCTTCAGATCTTCGACGAAAAAAAAATAACTTGCAGTGATTTTTTTTCTCGTCACTAAATCATCGCTACGATAAGCTCGATTCGTTTGGGAAGTACAAGTCGCCAAAAAACGGGAGATAAGCGATGCATTATCCGACAAATTACTGGGGGAACTTTCAATGATTTTCTACTAAGCAACGCTTGCAGATAACACTTTCTATGTAGCTTGGGCTAAAGGGGAAAAATGCCGAGCTAAATTGCGTGGTAAATGCAGAACGATTCTTCTTTTTTTCGTGTGTAAAACTCTATACAACTATCGCTGTCGAAACTGTTATCGTTTACGCGATCATTATCGAATATAGGGCATGATAGCAATTTCTTCGAAAAGACGAGACAAAAGAAAAAATCTTTAAAAAAGCTATGCTCGAGCGGATTGCTCCAGAAAAATCTGACCCTCGCTTACCCACTTTTTTTCAAACCGTAGCTTTGTTGCTACAAATTTCCGTAACTTAACCACATTTATAACTTGTTTTTAAAAAGGCATATCCGCTCGGCTATGTAGGACGTTACATCTGTTTCGTCGTTAGAGGCGCGCGGCGGTGATGAAATTGTATTGATGATTCGTGTATTTTTCACACCAATGACATATATATTCGTACGAGAACGAACGAAGGAGTTGCACTTTCTTTGGACTCCGCGTCGCGACTGGACGGGAAATTATTTCGTTTTTGCCGATCAAATGTTTTTTTATCGGCTTGCACAGCGAGGAAAAGCTTTAACGATGATATACGTGTAACCGGCTTTGTGAAAGTTAAATTTTGTTAACATCAACCTCGAGCCGATTTTATTCGAGTTTTTATTTTTTATTTTTCAAAAATCTTCACGATGATTTGTGAGATTTAAATCGCGAGGGAGGAAGGGACGCGACTCGAGCCACGGACCGGCACAAAAAAATACCTAAGATTCTTTTCAAACACAATTATTACCTAACTCGGCACTCCGATCGTACGAGTGCCCGCAAATTTTACACGACTTTCTCACGATGCTGTACCGATCATTTGTCGTCGACGTAAATCTTGAGGGCTCGCTCTCGCCTAGGACTGTAACGTGGCGACGAGGAAATTCCCAGCAATCGCGATTTGGCTTTCGATGTAACATCGCACTGCAAGTCCTCGGCAACTGGCGCGGTAGCCTTTTCTCTCCAATCCCTGTTGCGAAAAAAAAGAAACAGAAATCGTTATTGTAAGCAAACGAAAAACATTTTGCTTCAATTATAAGATGAACGAACCAAAAGCCAACAGTTTTTCCATTTAGCATTATTATTATTTTTTTTAATTCAAATTCCGTTTCCGTTTTCGATAGGAAATCATTTTTTATAGTGTACGAAAATGTATAGCAAGGAATGAAAGATCTTTTCGTTAACGTGCCTGTAGTATATGAAACTGCCATCCTCGAGTCCGGTCGGCGGATGATTGTCGGACTGCGTCGATTGGCGGTTCCATTCGAGTACCTTTTCGAACATTATCATCATCACATCCCACGACCCTGTCCCAGGACTCTTTCCCTTTGCCATTTCGAGATGTTCCTCGGGGATGCCCGAAATTTCCGAAAGCTTAAAAAAATGAACAACGCAAGTAAGTCACAAGTTTCATATTAACTGCGTATCCACTGCGTATCAACGGGTTATCGACACTCACCTTTTCGCGTACTTCCGCGATTGATTTACCACTCACGACCAACTCCTCGATCGGTCCGAGAAATGCATCCGGTCTCATAACTCGCCTCACGAACAGAACAACGTCGTTCGGATCGGTGACTGGCTCTTTGCCCGGCAATTCTTGAACGATTATTTCAAAAGGCCAACTGTGATGAAGGTCCTTGAATTTTTGATCGTTCAGGAATACCGCCGACGCTATCTTGTTGTTCTTTCGCCTCAATCGACAACGCTCAAAAGGTATGTCTATGTCGAATCTTCTCTTGAGCTCAACGAGAATTTCTTTTTTCGTTTGACCGACTGTCGCATTCTTGGAGACTATACATTCGCATAGAAATGTGAAAGACTGCGAAGATGTAAACATTTTATGAATTCGATAATTAATTAATTGGTCGCTACCTGGAAGAGTTGAGAGACAAGATTTTTTACCTGTGCTTCGGAATCGAGTGTCATTTGATACAACTGGACTCTGTATTCGCCGTGGCGAAGTGCGCGTCCCAATTTTACACAAAGTACGTCGCCTTCTTGAAATTTCGAAGCAATTGGTGCCATCGAACGATTATTACACTCGGTGTCGATACACTGACGGAAAATCTTGAAATAATCCGCTGGCACACCGATGTAAGGTTCCAATAATTTTTTGAAGGTGCGAAGAATCATCCTTTTATCCACCACCACCCTCAGAACTGTTCACGACGAAGGTAGATGACAGAAAAAAACACTCGATTATCATTATATCACGCATAAATTCACATTTTTATGAACGAATTTTTGTGTTATTAAAATGATTGAAGATCAAGGTACGCTCACGTTTGTCATCATCTTCGTCGCGGGTTGCTTTGAAGAAGCGCTCAGCGGTATCGTCGATGTCCCAGTTGTCTTGCTCCGTTTGGCTGAAAAACTCGTTATCGACGTTCGCCACTAAAAATGTAATGACATTTATTTTTTAAATGAATATTAATGAAATAAGTTACCGGCTGTGCGGTGACGAATGTTATTAGGATTTCTATGTCTCCCATGTTAAATGTTTCATTTCCATACTGCGTCGATCGTTCAATCGAACCAAGTTCACAACTCACACGGGTAGTCGTCATCCTCGGACGCGTCACCTTCGCCAACGAGTGTTCGATCACTGTAGCTGAGGCTGCTGTCCTCGCTGTTGCTCTGTTCCGGTGTGTGCCATTCTTCGCCCTCGGGTTGGGCAGTGGACGGACTTGTAGTTTCGTTACGAAATCCTGTAACTTCATCGCTTCCGCCAACTTTCGTCGTTACTGTTGTCACGCTCGGTTCCGGTTTATCAATCGTATCGGTCGATCCATCGGTGGCCGAAGATGATTTCGTTGAGCCATTCGTCACGGGAGTTTCTGAAGGTTTGTCTTTACTTAATTCCTCGAGGGACGGTATGCTCAGTGCCCGAAGAGCTTCTGCGAACATTAGAACAAAAAACCAAGTTAGATCCTTTTTCTATTTATTTTTTCTTGTCGCTAGTAGTTTAAATCTCTTTCGAAAAATGTATGAAGATCGAGACGATTGAGTGTCTGACGTTACGTTACCTTTACTGGTGTCCGGCAATTCGACGCTGAGCGAGATCAAACCACCGAATACCTCCCTAATCTCAGAGATACTGTCTTGAATAGATTTCGTTATATCCGTGTCGGAGATCGTGGGAACGAATATTTTGTTTGTACTGCTGAAACCCGCGAACAGTATCTGCATGTCGTTATTCGCGACTGACCGGATTGTTGGATTGTTTGGATATTGAAGAATCAACTGTATGTCCTTAGGTTCCATGCCGAGTATCTCTCCCAATTGCTCTTTGTATTCGAGAACCGTTTGCGTCACTAGACCGCGCACGTTAATCGGACCTTTCACCACTTCCTTCTTTGCCACGTCGACGACGTAGACCTTCGTCGGCAACCCTTAAAAGAAGTAAGAAAAATGCAAGTCATTTTTTATTTTATTTAATTTAGTAAATTTACGTAATTTTTTATTTAATTTCGGTCAATAAATTTTCTACTAAATTGTAGAATTAACGAATGAACGGACACATACCACCGGGTAAATACGTTTGAAACTTTTCATCTTTCTTGCGAATTTCCAACAGCAAATCTTGCTGATCCTCTAGTATTGTGCGAAGTGTCTCCTGTTCACGTCCATCAAAGCTGCACTCAATCAGTCCCGTTGATTCCTGGTAAGTGACCAATCGAACGAGTTCGCGATCGACGAGACTATCGAGACAGAGTGCATTGTAAGCTCTGTCGGTCAATTCGGCCCAGGTTTCGTCGTGCAGGCAAAACAGCTTCGTTTTTGCGAGGGTCTTCTCGTTCGGACGATAACAGAAGACCCTCAGCCTGTACATCTGCATCAGCATCTCGCGGTTCTTCATTTCATTGTACTCACATTCCTGCATCTTTACCAAAAGCTCCTGCAGATAAAAAGTAACAAAATACATTGTTATTAGAAGTGCTGTTAGAAAAAAGGTTGGATGCTTTTTTTTAAGTTCGTAGAAAGTCAACTCACTTGCAGATGCTTCGGGAAAGCCGCGACTTGCATCGGCAAAGTATTTCGCGTAGGATCGATCTGTCTGTACATGAGCATATAGGCGTTTGTACTGCTGCTGTAAACACCACTGTAATACGCTCTCGCCGGTCCACCCCCATAAGTTTTTTGTATATCGTCTTCGGTTATCTATCGACAAAAATAAATCGACCAATGATTAATTGAAAATAAATTATTTAACAATATAAACAAACTGTAGACTATCATCATGACAATTCATTTGCGACTAGATATTCAATGAAGAAATGAACAATTAATTTTTTTTCTTCTCAAAACTACGCTGCTTATGAAAATTCGTCTTCAATTTTTCATCAATTGTTGTCTAAATTTAGGGATATATTTGGGATACGAATATTCCAATCTATGATTTTTTAAAATCTATTATCCAACCTCGCCTTCTCTTTTTCTTACCGGCGAAACATTCTGATCATTGAAGCAAAGCCACTCGCCGGTCCTGAAATCCTTGATGTATGCGTAATAGTGTCCGCCGCTCGCGCTACCGCTGTGAATCATAATCGAGAAGAGCTCGTACTCGTAAGGGCCTCTCGCCTCCGGTCGATTGCCACGATTCTTCTCGTTGTCGTGGTTGTGCGTACTGCAATTCGACGTCGACGGTCCGTTGCTCATATCGATGCCCTCGTCGTCGTCGTGATCCTGATTCGTCGAGTGATCGGTCACTGATATACCGTTGTCACAGGGCGGACACTCGTCGTCCAATGTTCCACTGTCCGTCGTCGAACTGTCGTCGCATTTGATGCCAACGCCACCGTCCTCCTCGGCGCATGGAGAATCCTGACTCGCGGTCGAGGGGATGAAAGAATTCAAATTCAGGATGTCCGGAAACGTTACCCTGGAACAAATAAAGTCGACAAAATTATAGCAATTAATTTGTAAATCTTCAATCGCAACCGTCTGATGGTTATTTACTCACTCGTCGTTCAGTTTAATCCTGTGAAACGTGTTGTAGTCGAAGTCGAAACGTTTCAGGTGGAGGGTGAGCAAATACGGAAACTTTGTGAATTTCAAGCCTTTGTGAGCGTCGCACTTTTTGTTACAGGTCTCGCAGTAGTACTGATTCGTGCCGTCGAGTGTCTCGGGTTGGACAAAAGCAGCAAGGGCCTCCTCCTACGAATTAACGAATTAGTTAATTTAATGATAAATCAATTTTTTACCACGCTCGACAATCTGTACAATTCACTGACCACACTGTTGTAAGCCACGTTGCTGCCGAAAGGCTTGACGGGTAATGGGATATCGAGAAACGTATCCTCCCGCGATTTTTCTGTGCCGCACTCCAAACACTTTACGTAGTCGATCATCTTGCCTGTAATATCGTGTCAGACAATTTTCACAGTATTTCGAAAGTAGGAAATCCGTAGATAAAATATTGAATTACATTTATTTTTAATGCAATTGGATTATGTTTAGATTTTACAAGTATTCAATTATGTAACTTTTTACCTTCGTAAAGTCGATTGATCAGGTCAGCTTGTTCGGTCTTCTTGAATGTTTGCTCCAACGCGTCGAACATCACTCTGCATAGTTCTTGAATATCATGCTGTTGCCAAGCCTCGGTCGAGTCCCAGCCGAAGCTTTTCGTCAACGAGGTCGTTTCTATAGCATTTTTCGTTGACGTCTGCGAGACATGATAAAATATTTTTTACTCTAACATTGAAAACCAAATAAAAACAAAATTATCTTCGTTCGAAAAAAAGTTCTGATCTAGAAGTATTCCGAACCTGCAGATTAAGAAACAGCTTTTGTAATTGATACGGTATGCTTTTGGCTTCGTCCTTTTCGGATCCATTAACGTATTCCCAGTTGTACAAAGCATTGCGAAACTCTGGTGTCATGTAGAGCGCTTGAAGAAGACTGTTCAGATAGCAGGTCATCGCTTGATTGACCAAACCCACGTAAGCTACAAAATAATAATAATAATAATAATAAGAATAATAATAAATTAATAATAATAATAATAATAATAATAATAATAATTTCCACATAAATTCCACAAGAAAAAAAATCTTCAATAAATGATGTATGCAACAAAATGTATCGCTTACCAGTTTCGCTACGTTGGTTCGGTTCATTGTCCTCGGATCCTTGCTGCTCGGCTCTATCGACTTTGAATTTGGAATTGATTGAGTAATACTGTCTTCTGCGCTCTACAAAGGACAACTGATCTACATTTCATAGATATAGGAAATTTTGGCTTTCATTCTTTTACTCGACACCTCGCGGAATTATAAACGTGAAAAAAAAAAATTGCTGTTGTATCTTCTGTCGAAAAAATCTGTGCACGAATGTCGAAAATAAGTTTTCAACGAGATAAGCCAATAAGAAAAAAGAACATAGAATCACCAATAATATTTCGATATACATTAATACCTGTCGCAGTTTCAGAAGGTTCATCTATGAACGTTCTTCTTCTGTTTGAGAATGGAGGTTCCCTGCGTCGTGTCGGCACGAAACATTCCGAATCGAACTTATTCCGGACCGAAGCTATTCCGAATTTCTCGCTCTGCGTCTGATCTGTAAGTGGTTGAAAATGTTGTTTGTTCCCAGATTTTTCTTCTCTCTTCGGTATCAACATGAATGTGAAGCCAGTGAAAGCTCTAGTTTAGCGTACTAAGATTGTGTCATAGTAAAGTTAAGAAACAGTAAAGCAAGTAAAAATAAAGTGTTCGATGGGACGTTTCATACCTCCTTCGGTTTCTTCGTCACCTTCGCCTTTTTTGTTCGGCCAACGCCAAACCTGATCGGTAGGAGATGTCGTCGCCGGTGGACAATCGTCCGTCGGTGTCGATGCCTTAGTTCCGGTTTCCGCGTTCGGCGACTCCGCCGTTTCCGTAACGAGCAGCATCACTGTAGAGGGGGATGACAAGTCAACCCCGACCTCGGTCAACTTCCTTGTGTCCTTGTCGTTCAGTTCGATCTATTGTAGAAATAAAACCAAAGAAAAAAGAAAATATAACAAAAAGCACAAACAAGAAAAAGGTTAAAACGTTTGATCCTCTCGGATCGATGATAGCCGAGAAGAACGTTGCATACTACAGAGATTTTCGTACTAGAATAATGGAATAACATTCCATTACTCGGTGGTAATCGAACATCGTCCTCGGGTGTAAAGCTATTTTTGACGGCAGATCAACGATATGACACACCTGCCGCTGGCAATACAATTTTCAGAGAACAATAAAGTTTTCAATTTTTTTTTCATCGTAGATTCCAAGCTGCGACGTTCTGCAAGTACCGGCAAAAACAATTGTCGAAAGACAATAGAGCGACACAGAATTGTTTTAACTAGTTTTGAGCAGTGCGGAGCAGTGTTAATCGATGATAAGGAATCCTCTCGTCTTCTCAAATGCAACTTGTATCGTCGATTGCTAATCTCATCTGTGAGAAATTATTTGTCGATGTCCGTGCCATTGCGTGCAGTATGATGTGCGATATTGTTTTTCTAAATATAAGTAACACGCATTTTGCCGAACACCTTCTTCCTTCCGTATCGTAAGATTAGGCCAAAGGTGCCGGCCTTGTGATTGCACACGAACACGACGTAATGAAAAAGATCGATGACCCTCGTGGCCGGGCCAATCTCGAGGTTCGAACGCGCAAAGTCACCTCTGCTGAGGTCCAGAATGTCAAGGAGCACCGATGGCCCACCACCGTCCACGCACGGCATTGTCTGTAATGTTAACAAAAACGAAAAAGAACAACACACGCACACCCACAACCGCGAAAGACATATTTGCTTTTAACACTCTCATGGAACAATTCTACGTGCGATTTATTGCTCTTGTTTTTTTTTATCTTTTCATTCAAGGTTTGCGCTGTGCAACTACTGAGCGGGACGGTCGAATATTCGAATATAGGAGATAAAAAAATCGTACGAAATTTCAAAAAATAATACATTTTTTAATATACCTCGAATTTGTGGAGAAATAAAAGCAATGCGAACAAAACACAAAATGCAATTGAAGATTGGGGGGAGGAGGGCCAAGAAAAAATTATGGAATTGTCAGCACGACACTTCCGGTTTGCGGAGCGAAACCATTGAAAATCGGAAGTCGCTAGTCGTGTACGAAAAAAGAATAAACAAAACGAATTTTGTTAAAGGAACAATGTGGAAGCGGGACGAAAGTGCAAAATACATATTTCGCACCTGTTCGTCACCCTCCGAGGGCGAAGACCTCCATTCGGTAATGAGCAACGTGTAAGCAGTTCCGGAAGTAAAATCCACCCCTACATCGCCTATCGTTAGATCTCGCCTCACATACATCAGATCGACCTGTCGAATAGCCACACAACAACACAGTTAGTAATGAAAACGAGCGTCAGTCGCCAAGCAGCAAAAGCAATTACATATTTTATGTACGTATCGATATAAAATTGTCTTCTACGAGAAATATGTAAAAGAAATAAAAACATAGCTTGATCTACGAGGAAACTTAATTAAAAAAAAATTCCGCGGGCTTCGTGAAAGAACAACACCTTGTTTCTGTCCCATTGGAGTATTAATCCGAAGCTTCCGATCTTGTGCTCGAACAAACATGAGACCCGAGCAACTAGCTGGTCGACCCGCACGGATTGCGATACCTCCAGGGTTTTCTTCAGTGGCTCATCGCCGCCACGCGACAGATCCCATATTTCGAGGACCCCTTGAACCTCACCAGCCACACACACCATTGCTCTGCAATTACAGAATATAAAGCGTCGAAGAAATAACCGCTACGTCCGTTAAATCCTCCGACCTATATTGTTTGTAAATAATGAAAATACAGCAGACAGAATTTCACGTCCGTAATTTCTTATCGTTACAGGAGGTGCAAAGGATTCAATCTTTAAGCGTTAGTTGCCGATAGCCGCGAATTCCATGCTAAAAAAGAATCTTACAGAAATTTGAAAAGTGATAATAAAGGACGTGCATCTCTGGAGTCGTATAGGTTTTTAAAAAGCCGTACGACCGAATTATCGTCGATTTTTTACCGAGAAATTATATATACATATATTGCGTTAATAATTCGTCGAAAAATGCTCGTGAGATAAGGAATTATTTATTTGTTCTTCCGATAGTTGAAAATACTATTGTTTTGCGCGTTTATTCGTCCACCAAATGTTATCTCGGGATTATCACGACTTTGGATAGTTAATTTGGCACTATGAGTCGTGCGTCCTCATTAACACAAAAACTGAGTAACTCCACACCTGTTTTCTTTTTTTCTCTTTGCACACAATCAAAGTTTAAATAAAACAATGGCCTACCAACAAAAAAAAAACAAAAAGACAATCGATGTGATTCCAGACAATCGAGAGGTGAGAATTAACTGACGAAAAAAAAAAAATTGTATCGTAGATTTCTAGATTAAGATTTGGCAATTTGCCATGGTGGAAGTTAGAAAATCTGTGAGATCTAACGCAATGGTTAGTGGGATGGTCGGCGCTCTGCACGGCACTAAACACTATTGGGAGACTGTAGTTGCCCGCTTGCTGCTATATTTAGATAGTCTAAACCAAGACTTGGAAAATGGCTCTCGCTCTGTCTTTCTTTCTCTTTCACTCGACCGGCGTGTCACCTCCCACCACCAACTTTTTTGACTCTCTATCCCCCACTTCCCTGAGCGTCCCTCTATCAAATTTCAGATTAAAAAAAAGAAAATTAAAAAAATCTGCAAAACCAAAAAAATAAACTCAGGCATCTTTTAACATACACGAGCAGCACATTTTTTTTTTGCAATCTTACCGGTGTTTTGCTAACTTTGTAGCAGTATTGCGGCCCTAGTCGTCAAAATGCTGTCCAATAGACGTTGACGGGACACATCAGAATCTGCAACAAAAATCCCTCTTTAAAAGAGAAACGAAACTTATCTGCAAAAAAAAATTCCACTAATTCTGGACGAAAGGATTGCCTAGCAGATATAATTTCTTATTGCTGAGGCGAGAAGATTCTTGCTGTGTAGTTGAGAAAAATCGACGCAAAAATGCAATGAATGAAATACATTGTCGTGACTGAATGCTGAATTTCTCTCCAGCCAAGATATACGTGTAACAAAAATTTATGCAAGAAGACGGACGATACATAGGTGACAATATGTGTCGCAGGGTTCAAGGTCTTGACTGAGCAAAGTTAAAAAATTTCAGTCTCGTTTTACTAACAAAAAAAATCGCGTGGGAATTCTCATTGCGCGGCATCGAAGGGTCTCAATGAATCTGCAAGCGTAAACGAACAGTCATATCCTCGGAATGTATCATGTTAGCCAAAATAATACGAGGAGGACGGTAGATTGACCGATATGTAACTTGTGCTGTGCAACCCGCTTCGACTGCCGGATGAGAAAAAGTTCGCTTCGCGCGACGGAGCCGACAATAATCGGCTTTCGTGTTAGGGTACAATGTATGGACGAAGAGCGATAAGACTGTCCAGGTGAATTTCATAACGGAAAATATCATATTCATGAGTGTCCGCAGACCATAATGTTTTTGAAAATATGAAATGGCTGGCGTGATACTTGCGACGTCGTTGATACTGCGTCTCACGGGTTATCGATACGTGAGCGTTAACGGCGGTGATAAATAAGACCACAAGTTTACTGACATGCCGGACAGGCTCGTTTATGTTTGGTCGATGATAATTGCTTTACAAAGTAGCACAATCCTCACAATCACAATATTATCGACTCCGGGCTCTATGTTGTCTTACCAAAATCATTGACACATGTGTAACAATTGCTTTACGCCATATTTTTACTTCGAGCGCAGCGCCACTGCTGACACAGCGGCGGCGACGAAATCCCTAAATACGATTTAGGGAATATATCGACACCTTTTATGGCGATATATCAAATGAACACCAAACAAGAGCGCGTTTCAATGTATTGGCTCAACAAATTCGTTGAGAAAAATATCGTATTTATTCGGAGCGTTAAGTAATAGGTTACATTGAAGACAGAATAGTAAAAACAGGTTTGTTCTTATATTATAAAAATAGCGTATTTCAACTCGATGATACAAACAAAATATTCACATGTCTTTGAATTCTTACACCTAGAACGGATAATATTTCGCTGCACTATTTATTGACAGGTCCGTTGTGAAAAATATCGTACTTATTCGATAAATAAAATATATGTTAAACATTAAAACATAGTCATTGGTAATTTAAAAAATAATCGACTCAGGTAACGCCTCGTATCATCGGAGCAGCTGAGCATGGTAACTGAGTAATCTCACAAAAGAGGGAGTTGCGTTATGTTTCCCTCAACGCAACAATTTTCGATCGATACGATAAATTGTGCTCAGTAACGATACGATAGAAATGTAAATCGGTTCGTATGCTTTGAAGAAGCGAGAATCGAGCGGTCGAAAAGAAGTTTTTGATCAGACGTGATACTCGCCTCCGTCGAGTTTTTCGTCGGTCAGCCAGAAGATGAGACCAGTGCAAGTCTCAGATTCGAGATAGATTAATCCTAAGAACATTCCTTCAACTATCCCAAGAATTATTCCAGCAACGATGTCCAGAATATGGTGTCTTCTCATGAGAAGCCTCGACAGAGCAATCGAGGTGCTCCAAGCCAGCAAGGGTGGAACACAGACGATTGATACAGGCCACAAGTTTAGAAAGAAGTAGACTATGAAGGCGGCACGAGAACAGTGACCCGAAGGAAAGGAATATTTGTCCGGGCCTATTGCAAAGGGGTCGTCGGTCGCCACGGGACGTCTTCGACGTATCAATGCTTTCAGCAGTGCAGCAACAACGATGTCAATCAGCAAACCTGAAATTGTATTATGGTTATTATTATTATTATAAATATTTATAAAAATATTAATTTTTAAAAAATGTCGATGATTTATCTAAAAAAAAAATTGTGAAAGGTTTGGCAGAAGTACAGGGGCTGATCACCTATCATTAAGTTGATTTGCATCTGATATAAATTCTTGTTGTTGAGTATCCAAATAAAAGCTAACCAGCCTGCCAGCCATGGTATTCCGTGGCATGAATACTGAAAAAATAAAATTTTTATTAAATGACTAATTCAATTAAGGTGCTTATTACGTAATTACCTCGAGTACTCTGTAGTGCACTTTGAGCTGTCTCAAGGGCAAAAATCTTTCAACATTTTTGACGAATACGTCCGTCATGTACGCGTCAACCGCCAAGCATTTTCTCAGCAACGTCGGCACTTCTCTTTTTTTCTCACCAATCTATAAATAAAAAAATCGAACACACCTCGATGAAAAATCCGCAAACACGTTAAATTGTTCCAAAATAAATACAAATAATCTTACGTGTGCCATTTTTTTGGTGTGAAATTGATGAAAGAAACTAAACTTCTCGGACTTGATTTATTCGGTCGCTCCACGCATTTCACCGTCAAATTATTTTCGATTGTTGCCTTTCCACTGGCTGATTCGAAAGACAGTTAATCTTCACTTTCGTCGGATAGATACCGGTGATCATAAATCACCGGGCGATAGCAATCTAGTATCCACGTAATCGAACAAAAACGATATCAGCTGTTAGAGTCGAAGACATATTGAGCTGCCAACGTAAAAAAAAACGGTAGAAAGAGGCTCGCGCGCCATCTGGAGCGAGAAATTGGTACCCCACAATGTTTCTTCAACCTAGTTATTCCTTGGCCGAAATAGATTTTGGTTGATATGAATTTGACCGTAAATGATACTCGGCCAAAACATAATTTTATCAAACGAAACTTAACCTACGAATGCGAGGCAAAGTTTATCGACGAATTGTCCGAGTGGCGACAATTTATGATTTATAATTAATTCGAAAGAAGAAAAAGCGCACGTCGCTTTTTTGTAACGCGATGAGCGACGCAACCTCAACGGACGAGGCGTCGACGACCAAAATTCAATTCAAAAAGAAAATCATTCGAAAGCCTCTGCGAAGCAAAAAACTTGATTCCGATGACAGCGGCAGCGACGAAGAGAAAGATGCCTCTGTCAGGTACGTTTCATTTAATCTTTTATGTCAATTATATAACAATATTTTTATAATGTTAAACAATTCGTATGGCAGAAATAAAGTTGAAGAGATGAAAATTATACAGAAACTTCGTCAAAGACCCAACGGAGTAAACATTGCGGAACTTGCTTTGGGTGAAAAACTCACCAATGACTCATTGACGGCAAGTAAAAAAAAAAACGTCAAAAGCTTCAAAATTTTTAGTGGATGATTTAATTCCTATTTAATCTTTAGTCTGATCCGTTCAACGTCAAGTCTGGAGGAATGGTCAACATGGCGGCTTTGAAGAACAACAAAACAAAAGCTGATGATGCCTATGAAACAGGCATTGGAACACAGTTCAATGCCGAGACTAATAAACGAGATGAAGACGAAGAGATGTGCGTATGGGGCATTCCAGGTCAAATTGCCGGGCTTATGACACATGCATTTTTCAAAAGTTTTACTCTTGACATCCTCCAAGAGGATTTAACAAAAAAAACTACACCAATTTTAATATAGAAAAGAAAATTGCTTTAATCACAATTACTAAAAATGTTAATTACTAAAAAATGCCATGTCATTGATCCGTTTGCAATTTTTACAGTTAATTCCAACTGTTTCTTTACCAACAGGTTGAAGTACATCGAGGAGGAGTTATCCAAGAGAAAAAACAAAAATACCGAAGCTGGAGACAGCAGTAGCGCGGGAGATGGATTGAGTTACTGTTCGCCCGAGGAAGCCGCCTTGCAGGCGGTGCCGGAGCATCTGAGACAGAGCTCAACGCACAGAAGTGAAGAGATGCTTTCCAATCAAATGCTCTCCGGCATACCGGAAGTAGATCTTGGAATAGAGTACGTGAATCGATTTCGTCATTGAAAAAAAAGTCTAAGGCATTGACATTAAATTCCATTTTTCAGAGCCAAGATACGAAATATCGAGGCGACAGAGGAGGCAAAGCTCAAATTATTGTGGGACAGGCACAGGAAGAAGGACGGTCCGTCGCAATTCGTGCCTACGAATATGGCGGTAAATTTTGTACAGCACAACAGATGTGAGTATTGCGAATTACCGCCGATAACAAATCGGAAAACGAATGGTGTAAAACAGTTATTTATCAAATCGTAACTTTATTGCAGTCAACATCGACGATCCTGACGCTCACAAGGGTAAACACCACGCGAACAATCGTGCCGCGGCAGTCGCTCCGAAAGAGGACGTGAAGGGGAAGCGAAAGGACAACGGTGAAAAAGCTACCGACGATTATTACTACGAACGCTTCAAGAAGCAATTCAGACGATTTTAGACAGTTAATTGTTATTTTTCAACGTAACGTAAGGCGATTTTAACTTTGTACATAGGTAATGTGAGAATTTTTATTCTACAACACACATTAAAGAATCAATCCCGAAAAATACAAATCGAACTGCAATTACACAAACTATAGCGAAAAAAGGTGCGCGTTTTCACGAAAAAGAGGATAAATTGTAAGAAAAAACTTTATTAAAAAAAAGTCTGTGGTGTCGATATGAAGTAATTTTCATAGTGAAGCTCCTTACCGACGGCTCCGAGTAACATTCCCATACCAACAAAGTCTCCGGATCCCCCCTCCCTAAAGTCGATACACGAGCTTCCTGCAAAACGGCCCGTAGTCTCGAATGTCATTATCAGAGTTCGGGCCAGTATCGCCCGTTATCAATCCGCCTACACCTGCGGGGAAAGTCTCCCACCCCCCGGATTAGTCATTGCTCAGCTTGTCGGGGAACATTACCCCGGCGACGACGCGCAAACTCTCGTCCCCACGACAGAGAAATCGCGTCCGTCGTCCGATGTATGGCAGCGGAGTCTAGGTTAGCCAGTGCGCCAGAGCAATGGCACAGTCACAGACGTCGGCGAACAACGGTGGCACGTCGTCGCGGAACAGGCATCCTCGAGAGCACGATGTCGGAAGCTCGTCCTCGTCGGCCTCGCCGCGTTACGCTGGCGGCGACAGCGAGTGGGAGACGAAAGAGGTAATCGACCCTTCGCAGTCACTGCGAGTCACTTATTTTGTACATACAGTAATTTATTTTACAGTCAATTTCCATATAGTAATCAAAATAGGTCACTTCAGTGTGAACTTTTACAGGATTCTGAAAGAGCATGACTGGCTGAGAATTGGTTGAGAAAGACTTTCATCATCTCAGTTCTAAAAAATTTACTGAGACGAATAATTTTTTTTCCTACAGGCTCTGCGGCAGAGAGAATTGGAGGAGGCAAGAGCGAGGGCTGCGCAGATGGAGAAGACCATGCGCTGGTGGTCGGACTGTACGGCTAATTGGAGAGAGAAATGGAGCAAGGTTCGCAACGAGCGAAACAAGGCCAGGGAAGAGGCCAAGATACTGCGGAACAAGTTAGAGATAGCTGCCAAAGACGCGAATGGCTTCAAGCACGAGAGTCAGGAATTGGAGTTGCAGAACGAGGCGTTGCGGAAGGAGCTGCAGAAGATACACGTTGTTTTGCTGAAGCACGCCGGTCAGTTCGACCGGCAGATCGTCACCATTCTGGAGTCCGTTCCGGAGCTGAGGAGAGCTCTGGGCGTGGACGAGCTCGCGGAGGTTTACAACAACGCAGAGCTGTGCGACAAGGGTCCGAGTTCGTTGACCAACAGCCAGAAAGAATCGACGGCGAGGCGCAGCCCCGGCGAGGAGGTCGCCGCGATGATGGAGCGGCGAAACACTCCGCCCGACAGGGACATAGAGGAGTACATTCTCCAGGGCGCGGTACCGAAGCACGCGGTCGAACTTTACAAGGAAAGTCCCGTGGGAAGCTTGGACCGTGATCTCGCGAAACTTCTGGCCGAGAGCAACGAGGTCGGCGGGTCCGCTAACGTTCCGGAACTGTTCGTCGAGAGTCCCGTGGCGAGTCTCGACAGAGACATTGCGAAGCTCATTGCGGAGAGCAACGAGATTCAGGAAAAGACGGAGAAGCGGCAATCGAGCGTCGAGTACGGAAACGAAGAGTACTTGATGCAAAAAATGTCGATGCTTAGCCTCAGACTGGAGGAAGCGACACGGGCGATCTGCGCGGAGAGAGAGTAAGCAAGAGAATCTTGTATATATTTTGGAAAGATGTTCTATTCTGTGCGTCTCGATGAGGTGTGCGCAATAATGCGGTGCACAATGGCGCAATGCACTATCGTCATTTGCAAAAAAAACTCATTTTCACACTTTCGGTTTGAAAATCTCATTTGTCGACCGAAAGTGACGTTATACCGGAAATGCGTTACTTGTGGTTCGATGAAGCATTTTTCATCGGATGGCATTTTTCATCGGATTTAAGAGATTTAAATGCCGCAGGGAAGGATGGTCCAGTCTTGGTTCTTTTAAGGCATTTCGAAGTTTAATTGAAATTTAATCGCAGGGAAAAATCGTCTCTTCATCGCGGTATGGAGAAATTGCGTGCGGAGACGATGCAGCTGCGAGAACGTTGCGACGAGCTGCAGAAAGATCGAACCGATGCGATGCGCGAACTAATGGAGCTGAGGGAACGTTTTCAAATAGAACTGAGCGCGGCGCAAGCCGATCTCATGGACGAGGCTTCGAATCGCGAGGGAATGGATCAACGCTTGTCGGAACTGAGAACCGAGGTCAGCATACAAATAACTATTACATCGCGATAATTCGTTTAAATCTAGATCGGTGAATCTTATTATATTCGATTGTATTTTTTAAATCTTCAGCTGGAGAGGCTACAGGCTGAAAACGCCGCTGAATGGGGCAAACGCGAGCGTCTGGAAACCGAAAAAATATCGTTGGAGCGTGAAAACAAGAAGCTGAGAAACGAGGTTCGAGAATTGCAAGAACGAATGGAGTCTCGACGAGGCAGACCCGTTTCTACGGTGCACACGGATTCGCAGCAGTTGCAGCAAGAGCTCGTCGATCGAAACAAGGTTGGCCAAGCAAAGAGAAGACATGACTCGAGATAAATTCGCAACGATTTCCTCCGATATTTGATCCTTTCATTCCCGTTTCAGGAGATTCTAGAATTGAAGCACTCGTACTCGAAGCTGAAGAAGGTTCTATCGGAAAAATCGACGGAATTATCGCACGCGCTTAGACGATCCGAGCAGTACGAGGCCGAGGTAAAGAGGGTACGTTCTCGGGTCGACGAGCTGAAGAGAGAACTTGCCGGAGCTCAGGACGAGGTCGACGCAGCGACGAACAGCGTTCGCAGGCTTCAGCGGGCTAACGAGGATCTTATCGAACAACTGGAATCAGCGAATGTACAGATCGAACATTTCAAGAACAGCTCGGATAATTGCGCTTCGGAAGTTGGCACGGAAACGACTGATGGCCGGGGGCGCGACGACGACGACAACGACGAATCGGCCGAGGGTACTATAGAATAATTTTTTATTTCTCACGTTGCTTCTCACGGAAACTATTAGTATTATTGTTTTTTATTTTTTATTTTACAACATCGATTTGTATTTTTATCGAGAAAAGAACTCACAATTGTAATTCGAAATTATTTCAGATTACGAGGGTCAAAGAATCTAGTGCGAGTGAATCGGTAACGAAGTAATACTCATCGACGTTTTGGACGCGAGGCGGAAAAGCACTTCAGCCGCAAACCTAGGGCCTCGTTTCCCTCCCGAGACAAACCCTGTCACAGTCTAAACTCACGATTCAAGCGACAAAGGCCGAACAGAGAAGTAATATGAAAATCCTGTAAATGTGTACAAATAGCGAATGATCGTCGAGTGAGAAATCCGCACGCCCGATCTATCGAGGTATCATAGATTCTCGTACATTACTATGACGCCGCATTTCACGATCAATTCCGAGCAGGTATTATTTTTTTATTTGTCCTCGACTCTTCTATCTTATAACCATTTGTACATATTTGTTTTATTTAATTTTTCCTCTTAAACGCCTTAAGTTATTTCCTCGTTACTTGCATTTATTTAATTGAATTCTTTTCGTTTTGTTTTTTTTGTTTGTTTTGTCCACGACACGGGCACGACGTATTATTTTTTTACTTTGATTTAATTATGTATATAGGAGAAAAAAAGTATGTACATATGTTGTACATACCGTGCTGTGAATTATTCGCGTAAATCGTGAACGAGCGTGTGTTCCCGTATATCCATATACAAAGACTGACGCGACTCATGTTTAGTGTAGGACGAATTTTGTCGTTGTTTAATATCATCACACACTTCGTCGATGACGAGAATAAATATAAGAAAAAAAAATTAAATCACAATTTACTCATAAGGTATCCCGCGGAAAGTAATGTTTACTGTTTATGTGAATCAAAGTGCTGTAAAGTAGTGCTATTTCAACCTTGTCGCTTTTATCGATAAAAAAAAAAAAGAAAAAAAAATTGGGAGATAAATTTTAACGAACTCGAAGACACTGTTTAGAGTTTCGATCGACTGTAGCTCCGAAGATCGACGAGGAAAAAAAAGAGTGTGCCGAAGAATAAAACAATGGAGAAAAAGAATTCCAACTTAAAGCGATATGTTTATTCTCATTTTTCTACAAACAAAGCCATAAATACTGAGTTTGAGGGTGATGCAACGATTTCGAGTGCAGCGAGGCGTATTTTTCGTGACGGAATCACTATGTGAATAATATTCATATAATAATATATATAAATGCAATTATTTCGTTTGTTTCGATCAACATTTTATAGGCGTTCCATCGGGATGGGTAGGAACCTTGGGTTTGCAGATTTTCGTTCGACCGTTAGAACCGTGGACCATGTTGCACGAAAACGTGAAATAACCGCAGGTCGAACTCTTCGTGTAATAACGATGCTCGTATTTTCTTCTCGGGTCGTCCATTTTTCCAGCTACACTGTTCGTCACCGTGTAATAATTGTGTTTTACAGGTGTACCGTTCATCGATCCGGTGCTTCCGCTCGACGCTGAAAATGAAGATGATTCGCATGGTAGCTACTTGTTAGCTATTCATTTAAACAGTGGCAAATAAAAAAAATAAAAATGATCCTCAAGATATCTGCACCAAATAAAATTTTCCATGTAGCAAGTTCATCAGTATACGGCTTTAAGAAAAAAAAATTGTTCATTTGTAGAATTTTGTTTTCTAAGTGAACTTCCCCAAGAGAAGTTTCTGCGATGCAAAACACAGCCATTATAACTTGATGAAGTTTAGTCTCGTGCAGATATCTTCAGGGTAATAAAAAAAAGAGGGTTCCAATTTTTTTTAATTGAAAAAAATTGATAAAACAATTTCCTCTTACCTGGCTGAGTGTGATGACTGGCATAAGAGTGTTGTACAGGATTCCTGTTTGCATCAACCGTCGGATGCGAATTACGCGGGTGTCCATTTCTGAGTGCTCTCGTATTCGTGGCAGGTGATTTCGGTGTTTGTTGATTTCCTCTGGAGGACGGCGCGAGAACCACGGTCTGCGCTTGAGAATTTCCAGGTCCCTGGGCCGCTGTCTGATCTCCGGCTACCGCCGTGACTCTTCCGCGGAGTCCGGGAGGAATCGTGTAGCCAGGCAACGAAGTGCCGGGCGGCAGCACATCGCCTTCTCTCATCGAATCCTGAGTAACTCTGATATCGTATTGTCCTCCCGTATTCCCAAGATTGATCGATTGCGACTGTTTTCCAGAACTATCGTGGACCCTCGGTTGAATGGAAGCTTGACCTACAGTATCCTCGTACTCATCCTCGTCGTCGTACTCGGCGTCCAAGTACTCGTCAGTTCCTGCGGAATCGAAGGTCGGATCCTCCTGCCTGGGTTTCACGGTCGTGGGATCGTGTCTGAATGGAATTTGTTTGGCGACAACGGTCTTTCTGGAAGTCGAACTTCCCTGCAGGCCTTCGGGAGAACTCTGCATGGTCGAATCGTCGCCAGGAGCTGCGCGCTCGTTGTTCGAGTTCGATATCTGTGGAGCCTCGAAGGGTTTGAAATTTTTGAAAAGCTCGGTGTCGGTGTTCGCGAACTTGAAGGGTTTCCTCGAAGCGGCTGCACCGGAGCCTGAGCCTGCTTGGGCAGCGCCGCTGTAAGTTATTCCGTACTGGAAGGAACCTTGGAGCTGCGACTGGGATTGTCCGCGATAAGTTCCACTCTGAGCGGAGGCGGTTCCGCCTCCGCGAAATGGACTGGCCGAACTGTCGACCTTTTCGTTCGAGCCGTCGTAAGGCTGGAAGCCTATTTGAGCCTGGCTCGAAGTGCTGCCTTCGCCGTTTGCCTGAGCATCGGCCATGCCGCCTTTGGCACTCGCCTGGACTTGAGAATTCGTTCCGTGATTCCAACCGCCGCTCTGAGCCCCCGTCGACGTTGCACCCGTGTCGGAGTTCAGTTGTACCTGCGTTTGACTTTTTCCCTGACCTCCGTTTCCTTGAGCGTTGCTGGTCGCTCCTTCCTTCCCTCCGCTCACTTGGGTTTGAGCACCCTTGTTGCCGTCGCTCGTACCGGCCTGAGCGGAGAACGAGCCACCTCCGCTGTATGTTCCGCTCACTTGAGATTGGGCTGTTCCCGACCCGAAAGTTCCGTCCGCTGATGCACTGGCTTGAGTGCCATCGTCCAATTGCTGGACGGAACTGGAGGCGTGAGAGTCGGCGTTCTCGTCGCCAGGGCTTGGTTTCGTGTAATCGGCAGGTCGCCCAATTGAAGTTCCTTCTCCTGGATAAGGTTGTACACCACCGGGATACGTTGTTCCACCACCGGGATACGATGTTCCACCACCGGGATACGTTGTTTCGCCACCGGGATACGATGTTCCACCACCGGGATACGTTGCTCCACCTCCGGGTGGCGTGCCACCTGGATACGTTGTTCCACCTCCGGGTGGCGTGCCACCTGGATACGTTGTTCCACCTCCGGGTGGCATGCCTCCTGGATACGTTGTTCCACCACCGGGATAAGTTATTTCGCCACCGGGATACCTTGTTTCACCGCCGGGATACGTTGTTCCACCACCGGGATACGTAGATCCACCTCCAGGTGGCATGCCGCCGGGATACGTTGTTTCACCACCGGGATAGGTTGTTCCGCCACCGGGATACGTTGGTCCACCTCCGGGATACGTCGTTTCGCCTCCCGGTGGCGTGCCGCCAGGATACGTTGTTCCACCTCCCGGTGGCGTGCCGCCAGGATACGTTGTTCCATCGCCTGGTCGCGCACCACCGGGATACGTTGTTTCACCTCCGGGTGGCGTGCCACCGGGAT
>JAPYZD010000967.1:0-30090 GCA_030522725.1 Ichneumoninae sp. B BG-2022a | reverse complement strand
CCGAAATATCCGAAATATCCGAAATATCCGAAATATCCGAAATATCCGAAATATCCGAAATATCCGAAATATCCGAAATATCCGAAATATCCGAAATATACAAAATATCCGACATATCCGATTATATACTTCACACACAACAGATATATCTCTAATTACACAGTTTGTTTATTACGACTATTTTTCTAAGTAACTAAAACCTGAGCGCGTCGCCGATAAAGGTAGCGCTGACACACACACACGCGTTATTTAACTCCCCCTCCGCGAAACAGCGTGTCGATCACGCCCCGCAGCCGTAAAATTAAGCTCCCGGTTTATTCACACGCGAAATAGCCAATCGACAGCTAACGCACATATATCCGCGTTACGTGTGTTTACGGGCTCTCTTCGATATCGCGATTATCCGGCTTATTGTGTGGGTGTGTATCTCGCCCGACGATCGTGACATCGGCCATTCATGCTTTTACTCTTTTATACACTCCGCGGTGACACATTGTTCGTGAATGAAAAAAAAGTATATATATCAAATACAGAAAAGATAAAAAAAAGTCCACCTTGCCTTTCGCTCCAGTAACGTCGGACCCGAGAGATTGGAAACGAGAGGCGACGAAATTTCCTGCCATGTATGTATATTTTACTGTAGAGGCGAGGGTTTCGCCTCGATTCGATGCCCCCGTCTCTCTCTCCGGTCTGGTCTGGTCTGACTGCGCTCCGGACTTGGCTTGGCTTATCGACACGGTCGTGCCTCGCCGCCGTCGCGCTGCTTCTGCTGCTAGCCGCCGCTCAACGGTCGACAACCGTGCCCGATGCCACGACTATGGTTCGTGCATCGGCACACCGATTCACCGAGTCATCATCCGCGCGATAGTGTATACGCGTTAGTGGTCATGCGGCATACAGTGGAGATACGCGGGCGCATATCGGCCGGTCAGCGTCAGAACGGCGCGACTCCTGCGGTAAACCATGCGAGTTACGCCCCTCTGTCACTTAACCATCGATATGTACACTCTGCCGTCCGATGTCCAAGCGGCAAAACGCATTTGCGCGCTCTTGCATTTGTGTGCGCATGTGTGTATTTGGCAGGGTATGGGGGAGGGGCGGGGAGGTTGTACAGGCGTGTGTTGATAGCGCAGCCGATCGTGCACACACGCACTTTGCGGAGGATACATGTGTGTCCGTTGCTAGCCCGTCCCGGATGATTCAGGGAGTCATCCGTGTCAAGGTACACCGCATCGACGCGGCCACCGCCTGCGTATATACGCGCGCTTCCATCACATGCAACGCCCTGTACTCCTTTTTTTCGCATTTTTTTTTCTTTTTCTTCATGCAGTCGTACACACAGTCACGCTCGCTCACACTTTTTCTTGGGCTCTATGTGCCCGTTCCTCTCCACGCTCGTTTCCATTGGCCCGTCCCGGCTTCTCACGGACGCGGAGCGACGACGGACGGCGCACGAAGAGACCGACGCTGTCTCGCGCAATAAAAAAGACCGGGGTCGGGTAGGGAGGGAGCGAGAGCGCGGTGAAGGGGAAATGGGAATGCGAAAGGAGCAACGCCGAGGCCCGCAAGATGGACAGGAAAATGAGAGGGAGTTTCAGCCTTTCAGCGCTAAATTCGCCGACGGTTTCCAAGCTTTCGGGAAGACTCGATTCGGTGGGAAAGCATCGTGATTTTTTTTTTCGCGAACGCGATTGAACATTCCGCCGAAAAGCCCACTGGCCAAAGTACTGACGGGCTTACTGTTCACTGTGTCTCTCACCTCTAAGTTCCATCGAGCTTACTTCGCCTCGTACGATTCCCGCCTTACACATACACATATCTATAGGCAAGAGCGGGGCAAAATGGGACAGTGAGGCGAAACGGACCAGTGAGGCAAAATGCAATTTTCCAGTCATTCTTGGATGGGCTAATGGGGCAAAATGGGGCAGACATTCCGGTGGGGCAATATGGGCCAGAAATGTATCGATGGGGCAAAATGGGGCATCCAAGAAGCATTGGGAACTTGCTTTTGCCCCACTATCCCATTTTGACCCGCTCTCCCTTATGCGAGAACGAGGGACCGCAGCGAGTTTACAAGAGGGTGTTGAACATATCGTGATTTTTTTTTCATGATCGCCATTGAACATTGCGCCCAAGAGCCCACTGGCCAAATTACTGTCGGGCTTACGGTTCACTGTGTCTCGCTCTCACCTGTAAGTTCCATCGAGCTTACTTCGCCTCGTACGATTCCCGCCTTACATACACAGTACATACAGATATAGGGTAGTGCGGGGCAAAATGGGGCAACAGGGCAAAACGGGGTTTTTGGGCAAAACGTCATTTTCCAATAATTCTTGGATCACCCTATCGGATACATCAGGCTTTTCTGCCCAGTTTTGCCACGTTGTCCGATCCAAAAATGATTGGAAAATTTAGTTTTGCCCCGTTGCCCCATTTTGCCCCGCTCTCCCTTACAGGGAAGAGCGGGGTAAAATGGGACAGTGGGCGAAACCGACCAGTGAGGCAAAACGCAACTTTTTCCAGTAATTCTTGGATAGGGCAGTGGGGCGAAATGGCGTAGAAAATCCGGATGTATCGATGGGGCAAAATGGAGCATATCGAAAAGTCGTTGGAAACTTGTTTTTAGCCTCACTGTCTCATTTTGCCCCGCTCGCCCCTACACGAGAACGAGGGATCGCCGTGAGTTCACAAGAGTGTGTTGAAAATTCAGGCCGTGCCATTCGCGAGTATAGTTATAGCATACCGATGCCCGACCCCGAGACTCGTCGTCGTCTTCGACGTACCTAAGTACGTGTGCGCTCCGGGCCTCGGCCTCGTCTCTTCTGGTTACCGCCATACACCGATCGACTGCTCATAAAAGAAAGGGCGTATTCCACCTCACATGCCGCGCAGAACGACCCGGGGTACGCCCTTTCGGTTCCCGGCCCTCGACGTACCATCTCGCGTCTCCTCGGGAACGAGATATTCCCCTGACGCCAGCCGCGACGATCCCCCCAGCCTCATGAATCATTTTAACCGGCGTCTTCCCATCAAGCCTCACCGCAATTATTACATAACACGATATTCGTCACCGTACCAATGAAATTAGACGAGCGAGCGTGTCTCCGTGAACACATTCCCGACCTATGACAAGCCAAGGAATCTCGAGCCGTCTCTTCCTTGACTATTCACGCGAATCATTGGCGAGAATCGCGAATCCTGCAATTCCGAGGTGACTCGGTAATTTCTCTACCCAGTGTTCCCAAATCATGTTATTCAATCTCCTCGGTGCAGCCTGACGTTGTGTCCGTATATACATGTATATATATATATATATATATATGTGTGTGTATTATAGACATATATATATGCGTGCGATGGAGGGACATTATCAACTCCCGCAGTATATCTCTCGGCTTGGCCGTTTCGATCTCTTCCGCCACGAACAAATTATTCGCCAATTTCCGCGCTTATGTACCTCGGGCCTCGGGAAAACCCGGACCTACGACTATCGTCGTACCGTCTCTCTCCTCCCACCGCACGCATCTCTCGTCCGCGAGGGAAGGAGAGAGCGCGATGGAGTTAATTCGGCCTAATCGACGTGAAGCTCTCTCGGGAGGGATCCGCAATTAGGGGTCTCTCCGCAGTCGTTCCTGCGACTCTGTACGGTTCCGTGTGCAACAATCGCGCGATTTATGTACAACTTCGTACACGGGGCACGGAATTCTCATTCTGGTATTAGTCGGTCGGAGCCTCCTCGATTGCGCCCGATCGATTCTCGCTGCGCCGATCGAACGTCCGTAATGCCGATTGGATTCTTGAGGCGGTCCTCAGGAACCTGAGAACTGTCGAGCGCCGATGGCTTGAACATTTTTCGTACACGTTTGAAAATAGAAACCTGGCGCGAAATGAGGCCCATCTGGTCAGGGAAGGTCGTACTTGTGGAACAAAAAAAAAGGAACGATCTATCGATTCACCAATAACTCGATGTGGTTGGGACGACGATCGATCGCTGCAATAACCGATTGATTTCTTCGGGCAATCTTCGGGAACCTGAAAAAAATCGAGTGCCGATAGTTTGAACAGTTTTCACACACGTTTGAAAGTAGAAACCTTGCGCGAACTGAGGCGCGTCTGGACCGGGAAGTCCGTACTTGTAAAACAAACAAATAAACAGTTCGTACTTGTAAAGCAAAAAAATAAAAAGTTTGTACTTTTGAAACAAAAAAATAAAAAGTTCGTACTTACAAAACAAAAAAGAAAAATGTATCGATTCACCAAAAAGTTAGTGTGGTCGGGACGACGATCGATCGCGGCAATAACCGATTGATTTCTTCGGACAATCTTCAGGAACTTGAGAAACCCGAGAAATCGAGTACCGATAATTTGATCATTTTTAGCACACGTTTCAAAGTGGAAACCGGATGCGAACTGGATTGCATCTGGAGATGCATCTGGGCCGGGAAGTTCGTACTCGACATATAACAAAAGAAAAAAGAAAAATGTACCGATGTACTGAAAATTCGTTGCGGTCGGAGCGCCGATGGAATTTCTGCAACACCGATTGGATTCATGAGGCGATTCTCAAGAACCTGAGATCAACCCAATATCGATAATTTGAAAAATGTTCGCACACATTGTCCCTCTTAAAAAAATTCGAGGCTCCAATAACTCGCATTTTCGATATTATATGTTATTGGCGTTCCTCGATTGGCTGCCGTACGAGTCTGAAGCTGGAGTCGTTCGATGACTAATTTCACGGTTAACCGTTTTTTCTTAGAAAATAATATTTAATCTATAAAAGTCAAAAAATTAAAAACTGAATACCGAGATTTCAGAATAAGTGCGCGAAGCGCGCAATCTCTGCCAGTTTAAAGTCGAAACTGAGAGCGACCGGAGATGCAACTGAATCAAGGGGTTGGCACTTTTAGAAAAAAAGAAAAACAAATATACCGATTCACCGAAAAATCAATGCGATTGGATCGCCGATCGAATCTCTGCAATACCGATCGATTTCTTCAGGCAATCCTCCGGAACTTGAGAACAATCGAGTACCGACAGTTCAAACATTTTTCGCTTCAAAATCGAAATCGTGCGCGACCTGAGGCGCGACAAGATCGCGGAGTTTGTCCCTGACGTAAAAACAAAAAAAAATGTAGCGATTCGCCGAAAACTGGTGCGGCTCGAAGCTCCAAGATCGAAACGACAGGAGGAACTCGGAGATGGGGAAGCGGGGCCGGATGCCACGCTCGGTAGGTGGGTAATTATACGAGACCGTGGAACTTAATTACGTAGGTATAGTGCATACGTGGGTACGGAGCCGAGGTCAGTCACACCTTAAGGACGTAGTCTGACTCCGCCCTACAGTCAGCTTCTTGATCGTTTCTTTTTCCTTACATTTCTTCTTCCTTGATCACCCTTTTTCTTTCGATCTGACCGGCCCACTTGTCTCTGTGTCCGTCATACATACGGTATACGGTAGCAGGGACCATTTTAAGGCCATGTGAAAGATGGACCAGGTGACATATGAGTGCGAGAAAGACACATACATTTTTCGAATTAATGTCATTTAAAACCGGTTGACGTTTCGGATAAATGGGAAGCATCATCGGACGCGGTATTAAATTGTACATCCGCTAATGTTTTGCTTTTCCCGACAAGTCTACACAGTAAAATAAATTGTACTTTTTACAACTTATTGTCCACAAACGACCACAATTTTTTATTTCTTAATTTTCTAGTTCTACAAACAAAGGTACAAACTAAAATTGTTAATGACACGGGAAATAAAAGGACGGGTTTTTAAATTCAAATAAGTGACGAACGAGTTTGTCACTTATTGAACAAAATTATTTTTACGAAATTTCGAATGCCGATTTTACGAAATTATTTTTTACTGTGTAAGGTCGCTGAATCGCATTCATTACCGATTTTGGTTACCGACCGAGTCGTTTCACATGTCCTTAAGCGGAATCCATTTCAAGTGGTCGCTACTGTACACGGTAGATGGAAAATCGGCATTCGTCACGTCGCTCGAACACTCGAAATTGCCCGTGAAACTGCAGCGTGATGGGTTGAAAAAACGTTCCACGACATCGACGATGTTTCGAGGAAGAACCGGAAGCACGAAACGTGGAATCAGCGCCAAGAAGGCGAGGCGGGGGAAGAGGCGGAAAAGAGATCTGTTGGGAAAAATAGGAAGAAGCGGTGAGAAAAGCGCCCGTCGGGGCGCCGTCTGCAATTTCGTTTTTATTGGTCGTTACGCACCTGAAATTCCTTTCGGGGGTTTTCTCTCCCGACCGCCGTAATCGCGGACGAGCTTACGATACTTGAGGGAATAGGGTCGTTCCGGAGCGTGGGTGTTCGGGGACCGAGGACCGCGAAAGGAGCGAGCTCGAGCCGGAGCCAAATAGACGAAAGCGGAGGGAGAGAAAGGGGCGGTAGGCAGAGAGAAGAATGAAAAATGAACGTGTAAGCGTGACGGTTGCGATGCCGCGGGTGCGAGTGGCTCTTCTCGGTTGGTGGCAAAAAAAGTACATGATAGGGGAACGAAGAGGGAACGATGCAGTTTTGGCGTGCCACTCGGTCTGCGTATCCCGATGTCTGACGCTTCTGGATATCAGAAGTACAGCAGCTTATGTGTAATGCATGCACGCCGTCTATAGATAGAGACCACTCGCGTTACACAACTACGCAGGCTTCCGTCTATTCTTGCGATGACTCTACTTTCTCTATATTTATTTTATGCATACTCCGCCTCGGTGAGGAAGATATAGACGCGGTCTCGTCCGATCGACAAATGAGGCCTATTTTTTTCCCCTCTAAAAGAGGACATGAAACTTATCGAAATAATCGAAATCGCGGAGCCAGTTTTCGTAGCCAATTGGGGTCCGGTTCGTTAGTGAGATAGGCACATTTGAACTAAAAGCCGGCACGCTGCACACGCTGTCGGTGCCGGTCATGCGTCGTGAAAAGAAATTAAAGGAACGCGAGCGGAGGGAGCGCTACTAATAAAAATTTGCTACTCATAAAAATAAATAAAATAATTTTTTTTTAATTGCTACTAATAAAAAAAAAAAATTTAATTGCTACAAACAAAAAAAAATTTTACTAATTGTAATGTATTTGGGACTAGGTGGGCGTGAGAAATAAATGTTAACCACCTGTGAGTAGAGCTAATATCACTTTTATTTACCAGCTACCACAAGTCACTCTCGTCGGAGCTCGATCGACGTCAACCGGAAACGGCCTTAGCCCGTTACGCAGGTAGTCAAACATAGAACTAGTTAAATACAGTACACTAATAAAAATAAATGAAACGCCACACAGTTCCAACTGTTTTCTGGGGATACAATGTTTTATTGCACAGGGTTATACCGAACAAAAGTGCGATGGGATTATGGTGCGATGGTATGCCACACGACCCAGCACCCTCCGCCCCGCAGGGCCGCGCGCCGTTATCCACCGGCGGTGCACAGTGTCTCGTTTCATTTTGTAATATCGAGTTACCTCTCTAATCTCATTATTTTCGTCGGTAAAATTTTGGTCGCGACTTTTTCGGAATACTTCGGACCATTTGCGCCGGTACTGGGTTCGGTGCTTCCGGTCCAAACCTCCAGCGAGACCAACCGCGTCCGAACGACGACGAAACTGCGAATACGTCGACGCAACGGAAACGGGCAAATTCGACTCGATAAAAAAAAAAAAAAAAAAAAAACCCTTGCAATCTATGCCGTCACTCTCCCCGGCTCCACATCGGAAATTAACATCTAAAACCTGCACGGACACGGAAATATTTTGGTCCCTGTCGATAATACACATCCGGCCGCCGAAAATTTTACGGAGCCGGATGTCGGACGAGGGCCAGAATTAGCGATCGCAAAAGGGCCTTCCCGTTACCGGAGCACTCTGCATGCATGGCACATCAAGCCCGCGAGGTATGCAAGGAGGGGAAATACAGCCCGACGGTGTGTTCTCGTGTGACGTACGTCCGAACGTAGGTGGTGCAGGACGAGTCGAGCGAAGCGGGTCTCGGAAAGCCTCTGCACCGTGCGATCCCGACGGGTGGGTGGCCGCGTGGGTGGCGTTGCCGGACGATAGTTTATTCAATGGATTATTGACGAGTCGTGTGTACCGATCCTGCACCGCGTCTACGTCGGGCCGGGCGCACTCAAAATAGTAACAGCTCCGCTTCGCCTCGTTGCCGCTGCGGCTCCGCCGGTGCGCTCGGTGTCATATACCCGCGACTGCCGGAGTTCGGCACTCACACCCTCGTTCCTCTTTCACCTCCGCACAGCGCCAGGTACCGACAAGAGCGAATTCGAACCATCCGAATCTTCCCCCCCCAACCAACCCCGTCCATCTCGCGCGGCGGACACTCGGGCGAGCACGCTTTTGCTTTTGAAATATCTCCGAAACGGTCCGAATTTATTCGGGAAATTCGATAGCAGGATCATCCTGCGCGCTTTAGCGTTACCGCGTTTCTAAACCCTTCCCGATCGACCCCCTGCGCTCTTTCACGATTCTGTGCGGCACGAGCCCTTTACTCGGCCCGGGGATTCGACCGGGAGGCATCGGCATCGGCACCGGAGTTTGTCACGTCCCGGGCAGAGATTTTCGAGCGTTATATCGGTCCTGAGGAGGCCTGATGAGGCCTTATCAGGATCCTCTCAGGGCCCGATGTAACGCTCGAAAATTTGGACTTGGGTTCACCGGCCGACTTGGTGTAGTCATTAGTTCCGCGAAGGAAGAGGGAGCGGGGCAAAATGGACCGCTATTCATTTTTACATCACTTAATCTCTATGATTGTACCTAGATAAGTTTTCATCTTCACATTACTCTTGTTATTCTTTATTATTCTTTATGTTTCTACCTTTGTTTTCTTGACTGTAATACGTAAGCTGGTCATCGACGACTGTGTGGTCAAACTTTGTCCTCACTTCTGTATCGTCTTGCTGTGTTGCTCGGTCCTTAGGGAATTTCATCCCAGGACAAAATAAATACCATATTGTATTCTATTCTATTCGAGACGAAGCTTTTGTCGCCGTTTTCGAGTGGTCCGTTTTGCCCCCCCCCCCGGCTTTTCCAGCTCGGCCAACTTCTTCCGTATGCACAGTTATCGGCATACCTGGATCTGTCGCTCGATCAACTCCCGACCTTAATTCGCTATTCTGTTCGGCACGAGCCGTTTTCTCACACCCGGAAGAAAAATTATTTGACGGCCACCGTTTATTTGGTTTAAGTAAAATCTTTATTTGATTTAAATAAATAATTATTTGATTTAAATAAATAATTATTTGATTTAAATAAATAATTATTTAATTTAAATAAATAATTTTCTGATTTAAATAAATAATTTTCTGATTTAAATAAATAATTTTTTGATTTAAATAAATAATGATTTGATTTGAATAAATATTTATTTAATTTAAGTAACTATTTACTTGCCACTTCACTGGCCGAGATGGTCCAATCATTATTTGCGCGAAGGTAGAGCCAGCGGGGTAAAACGGATCTCCATTCGAGACAATGCGTCTGTTGCCATTTTTTTCGAGGATTTTTTATTTGTTTATTGATGGCTTTTTTCTCTGTCTCTCTGGAAGCAGACAAGATTGAAGCTGCGGGCCGGTAACACATTGCCGAAGCACCGTTTTTCTACATCTGACGGGGAATTAACTGTGTATTTCTGGAATCGCGGGGCGAAATTGGCAATATTGAGGGCTCTTTCGGTTGTACACTCGTTGGGACAGCGGATGCCGCCCGATTATTCGTTTCTCTCCTATTATTTCGTCGATCAATTTTTCCCTCGGTCACTGCGTCAATGTGGGCGGGTTGTCCCATACATACATACATATATATATATATATATATATATATATATATATATATATACATATATATATATATTTTTTTTTGCAAATAAAATACCGTCCCATCATATTTCGTTCGTAAAATCGTTTTATAGCTTGACCCGAAGGCTGAGAAATATTACGGGGAGAAAGGTTTGAGGCTCCGCGCGCGCTGAGTCTCGTAACTCTACCGCGAACTTTACACAGGAAAGCTCCGTGAGCGTACGCCGCCGAGCAGCAAAAGGCTCTCTCCTCGAAGAGAGTTGATAGTGGAACGAGCCCCGGTGCGGTGCGAGCCAGCCAAGGCTCCGGAGCGTAATTGCTGGCAGCCGCGAAGAGGTGCGGTGCCCGCGGAGCCAGCAGCCCGGTGGCGACCGCTTCCGGTTCACGTATCCGCATCCTGCACCAGCTAGCGCCTTCCTTCGATTCCCGGTGCGTCTCGTAAGCGATAGAGAAAGAGGCGGCACGAGGCGAGAGCAATGAGAGAACGTGTCGAACGAACCGAGAGGAAAGAGGCGTTCGCTGGTCTATGGACACACATACACACACAAACACACGGGCGGAAACACAGGAAGAGATTCTCGGTGTGGTGTAGAAAATTAAAAGCGCCCCCCGTCTAACTCGATATGAAACGGGGCGAGTGCTCTTGCAATTCCGTAAGTAGGGGGGCTTCGCGAGATATTGATGGACCCGATCGTAAAGTACCTTCGGTTAATTATCACGCGAGCTCGACCGCGAAAATAAGCGAGAGCATTGGATTTGAAACACTTTTTTAAGGTAGTTAATGAGAGCGAATTGCAAACACTTCTTGATGGTATAAAAATCTGAAAAAAATCAAGGGTATTGAAGATGCTGAAAAGATCAATTTTGCATAATAATAATTCCAAAATTTTATTAACAAATTGATGAGAAATAAAATTGTTCAACAAATCTCCCGGAAACCCAACTTTTTTATGAAAGTGCTACATTCATTTTTCTGCATACGTATGAATTTTTTCAGATTTTTAAATTTACTTTCAGTTTTGTGACTTTCTACACGTTTTCCCATTAAAAAAATTGAAAGTGAATTACAAAATCTGAAAAAATTCATACGTATGCAGAAAAATGAATGAAGCACTTTGATAAAAAAGTTGGGTTTCCGGGAGATTTTTTAACAGTTTTATTTTTCATCAATTTGTTAATAACATTTTGGAATTATCATTATGTAAAATTAATATTTTCAGTACCTTTAATATGCTCGATTTTTTTCAGATTTTTATACCATTCAGATGTATTTACAATTATTCCCACTAATTTCTCAGAAACTTATGTCAAGTCAACACTATTCGCAAGGACTCCTTAAATCTGGACGAATGCTTTTTTCTTTTTTCAACTGCATTCGGTGGTTCGGGAATAGGGCGAGATTTTGAAGCGTGAGAATTGAATCATTATTCATTACCGGAAACGAAGCCGATCAACGAAGATTGATGTGTCGTCGTGCCGTACCGAGAATGTACACACTCGACGTTCTTTCGTTCTTTTTTTAATTTTTTTTTATTTTTCATTTTATTTTTCATGAAGCCAGGTGTCAGAGAATAATGCATTATCCACGTGGCGAAGCTCGCTCCGGGGACAAACCTCGTCGATGTTTTATTCATGACGTTTCAGTCGGTGGGATGTCGAAAAATATTTGTACAGGTCCGCGTGCGGACCCTCGACGATTTTCCCGGTTATAAATTATAATAGAATCGGCGGTTTGCCGTGCGCTCTCACGGTTCGAGGGACGAGCGACGCGAACGAGAGTTCGCGAATGAAAAGGGTAAAGGGCCGGTGAGTGTACGGTCAGCCGGGAACGCGCAAACTCCGCCTCTGCGTTTTTTCGGCACTGAACTGCGGAAAAACGTGGTTCCTCGTTAAATTTCATTTAGCCTCGCGTTATTAAATGCAAGTAGTGGTTAACGGTTAATTTACACTCTCCCACGTTTAACACGCATTCTGCCGCGCTCGTGCAGTACCGGAATAATGCTTTTCCCTGTACCAAACTTATACGGAGAAACAAAAAAAAAATGGGATTTCCGGACCATTCCAGTGCTCATCTTTTACTGTCACTCTCTGCACCCATAAAAATTATATTTTAGAAATTTCCCTTCGAATAAACAGTTGCAGTAGTGAAAGTGCATTTATTGAGAAATCGAGTAGTTTTATTCAATAACTGCGGACATCTCTCAATGTCGTAATAACAATATTCACATAGACATTATTAAGGGGCCATCAACCAGAATCCTCCAACCCAACAAATAAATATTTAATTTTATTTGAATAAATAATAGACTTAATTCGAATAAATCATATAGTTACAGCGAACATAACACGTAAATTTACCAGCAACTAGAAATAATTAACAACTTCGAAGTAAACTAACGGGCTAAATGTAATTATCCACTCGCTCCATCTATGAAATGATGAAACATAAATGAAAATAAAAAAGGAATCTGTGACTGAGTGACTTCCATCGATAGCTAATGGGCAATGCATCTATCCATGGAAATAATCTACGTTATATTGTGTTATCCATCCAAACTGGTTCCATGTTCTACACCGTCAATAAATCCATTGCAACTGCTAACTTATTTAATAATTGAAATAAATTTATCAGAGTGCTGACTCGTCCATTTTTTTTCTGTGGTCGTGTCACACGGTACCCCGATTTCCGCTGTACGAGCGAGCGGGAGATCTCGCGACCGCGATTCGGAGTGCGCGCACGCGTCCACGTGCGTCCACGGACGTCGAGTGTCCCGATGAGCGGCGAGAGTGAGTGTGAGATTTGGAGGTGTGCATGCAGTAAACGCAGATATATAGTTTCGTCGGGCGCTTCGATAGCGGAGAACGGACGAAGAGAATGGGTAAATAGAACGAGGAAACGAGAGACGCAGGCGGGCTTCGAAGAGGATAGTGTGTGTGTGTGTGTGTGTGTGTGTCGGAGAGGGAGGGAGGGTTGAAAGAGCGGACGGGAGAGAGCGAGAGAGTTCGGGGAAGCACATAGAAGCGAATCGATGGCTAATAGCCTCCCCGCTGTAATTAATGCAACAAGTTGATACCTAACACTTATCTATGACCACGTTGCCATGGCCGAGCTTTAAACGGGACGATTCGCCTCGGGCCACGAAACGCCGGTTGCTTTCTATCTCTATATCTCACTTGTCCTCTCTGTCTCTCTCACTCACTCTTCGCTTTTCGCGGACGAGAACCAAAGTATATGTATATATATATATGTGTATGTATAAATAATGTATAGATATATATATATCGAGATACACGACGAGACGGAGATCCCCTTCGCCGATTGCCCTTCCTAACCCGTTCGTCGAATTATTCAACATCGATTTTTGCACTATTGCTCCCGCGAATTATCCTCCCAACCAGTTGATTCTACACACGTGACGCGAATAACGCAAACCCGAGCGGTAACCCTCGAAGTTTTAATAATAGAGACCCGTTGGCTCGGGTATATTAATTTACATTTTTTTTAAATTATTTTTTTATTTTTTATGCATTACTCCTTGTCACGCGATTTCGTTTTATTGTATGTTACGTTACATTTTTTATTGTATCTTTGCGAGGATGATCGGGTATAAAAGTTACGGGCACTGTAATAAAAATTTGTTTGGAAATTAATTAACGGTATCGGATGTTTTATTTTACGCACATTGTTTCTGAAATTTCAAACGCATGTGCGTTTCTATTGTGCAGTACATATTTTATTTTTAATGAAATTTTTTGTAAATCTCATTGTAAAATATTTCTGATCGTATCAGAAGCTTTATTTTACGTACATTGTTTCTAAAATTTCAAACACATGTGCGTTGCAATTATGCAGTACATTTTTTTTTATTTAACTTTTTTGTAAATTTCATTGTGAAATATTTCTAATTGTAATATCTGGTATTTTGATTTCATAAAAAAGTACATTAATGTTGAGTTAATATAAGTAATGTAAACAAATGTCAAGTTCCGGTACATTGAATTTACAGTTTATTGTTACAATGCAGGTGTATTGCAACAAACGCGCATTAGTGTAGGTTATGAAAAATTGACGATACGTGTTTTAGAAAATGTTACCGCGCTATTTAGAAAATGTTAAAAGTGCGTTCCATTGCATGACAAGTATTCAGGCTATTTTTAGGAAACGCAGCATATTTTTTTCTCCGTAATTACAGAAACACAAAGTGGAGTGTAATAGTCATGGGAAGTCCATGTAAAGGGTCGGTCATGCTGCACGCTCGAACCGAACCTTATCCGTCCATCAAACATGATCACGTTTACTTGTCGCCCCGGTGCTTTTCCCACCCTTATTCCCAAGTTGAAGCGTATTTACGTACCGCGAGACAAAACGTTGGATCGCTCAATCCGTCCGCCCCCAAGAACGCTTGGCAATTCCCCGCAGAAGAAGCCGAGCTCTTCCCTCGCTCCCAAAAGCAACGTACTTAGGCCGGGGTAGTTTGCACGACCCCGGAGCACCTTAACCCGAGATTTGGCAGGCGTCCCGACGTCGGCCAACCCTCCGGGGAAAAACGCCTACACGCCCGCGGATATTTGCACGTAAAAGGGCGGAGGATTGCGAGAGCGAAGATGCACATCGTCGAGAGCCGCCGTCCTAAACTGGAAGCCAAAAGACACTCTGCCAATTCTTAAGAAGCTTCCGGTTGGGTATTAAACGGGAATCCTTCAGCGGGGCCGGAGTCTTCCAGGCTTCCACTGTACTCGCCCTATCTCCGCTTCGCCGAAACGCCGGGAACATTACACCCATCGCTGGTCCCTTCCCGCACCTACGCCATTTTTTTATATTTTTTTATTTAAAGGGTGGAGAATAGCCCAGCCTGGAGAGAGCCCCGCCACACGGCGTCGACCCTCCCGGTTTTAGCTTCGAAATGGGACTTTGGCGAAACTTTCTGGCACCGCTAACGCCGCTCCTGCTGGCTGGACGCCCCGGTGTGGAGTTCCTACTTTCCTGGGTCATCGCGCCTACTTTCGTCCTTTCGAAGGCTCTTTCGAAGCCGGCGCTGCGGCGAGGGAGGCTGTACTCGAAAAGCTTGCTCTCCTGCGAGCTCTCCGTGGACGGAGACTTTTCTCTGAAAAGGTTGGGAAGTTGTTGGGATTTTTTTCTCATCTGCTGGCGCGGCATGCAGCCTGCCTCGGGAAGATTGAAGGTGCGATTCCACAAGCTGGGGAGGCTTCCTCGGTGTATACAAGCGGCCAACCCTCGCTCCCGCGTTTCTCGCTCAGCGCCGTCGAGAGCCAAAGTCTCGGAAGTGGCGAAGTACACCGGGAACGGGGAGAACCCAAGAACAAGAAGTGGGTGCAAAAGTGGTCGGTGGGAAAGGGGGAGGACCTCGAGTAGGTGGAAGCACGAAGAAAACGGCGAGTGCAGCGGCAACGCCCCGAGAGACACCATTCGCTGAGACGATTTTAATTCGCGTTGCGATTAGACCAACGACGAGGAACATCGTCGCTGCGCCTCGGGGCCGTCGCGAAGTCACTTCGGTTTGGCAAACTATGGGAACGGTATCTCGCAACATAATTACCATCGAGCGTTCCACGTCGCGTACGAATTCCTGGCCAAAAGCTGGGCCTGGTTAGACTGACGGAATCCTTGATTCACCGTGATGATCGAAGGTTACGTTACACTGCAATGTAAAAAAAAAATTTGTTTGAAAATTAATTAATAGTGGAAGCTTTTTTATATAAACCGTTTCTGAAATTTCAAACACATCTGTGTTTTGCAGTTTTGCAGTAAAATTTGTATTTTTCATGCAATTTTTTGTAAATTTCAAGCAAAAGATTTGTCATTTTAATATCTGGTATATTTTTTTTACAAGCAAAGTACATTAATGTCCAATTATGATGAAAAGTTAAAGTACTTTCACAGGGAAAGTTAACCCTTCACACACCGGAGCCTCGCGCCGAGCGTGACTACGCAGGCCCGGAGCTCCGCGACCTGAGATGTAAATATAATTTTCGAATAACAATAGCGCACTGTATATTGATGATAAACATATTATTTTACAGAAATATAATATGGTAAACATTACACTTCAAAGAGAATTTTTCCGAATTTCTATATCGTCAATACTTTTTGAGATATAGCAATTTTTATATCGGGAGTACTAAGAATGTAAGTACGATCGCTAAGCGAGGATCCGGGCCGAATTATCCAGAATCAAGGTCCTCGCTCAGCGATAATTCAGTACCTGAAGAATACAAGTAAATTATCAAAAATAGGTACATAGATAGATCGATAGAGTTTATCAAGTACTGAAATAAATCGCGTAAGGACCAGGCAGTATGGCAATGAATAGCAAGCAAATAATCTTTAGATTAATTAGTAGTATTAACAGTAATAGTACAGTAACAGTAGTACAGGCACTGAGAAAGCAAGCAATCTTGCCATTTCTAATAGTACAATATGCAATACAATAGGCAGTGAAAATGGCAAGTATTTCAAGCGTTGCATACAAGCGTTGCTACATGCGCCTAAGTCTGGGATGAGGTATTGCTTATAAAGGGTTAAAACAAAAATTAATATTAGTATTGGCACATTAGCGAGAATTAACAGGCGACCTGCGCGAAAAATTAAGTATTTCCAATGTTTTTAATAGACTGAACATTAATTTTTCATCATAGTTGTACGTGAAATTTAATATACCAGATTTTGCATAAAAACTTTAAGTCCGGTATATTAAGCTCCACACGATTTTTTTTACAGTGTATATGGTAGAAAAATAAGGCTGACCTTAGCACAGTGGTTGGCGCTCTTACTTAGTAATCGACTAACCCGGTTGCAAATCTCAACGATCATCATACTTTTGTATCGTTCAAATTTCGACCAACCGTCACATCATCGGCCACGATCAATTCTCCGAAGTCGTCGAAGACAAATATGCATCCCGCGCAAAAGTTACATAGAGCGGCGTGGAGTTTAATCGAGTGATGCAAATTAAATTTATACGACAAATATTGAATGATACTTCATAACGAAATTTGAATTTAATGAAATACCACTTTCCTTCCGTCTCGCATCGCGGCTGTTATTTCTCGACGTTTTTCCTCTCAAGTTCATTCTCCTTGGGGCGCATTCACGCGGGCACAGTGGAATCCTTGTGCCCTGTGTATATAAAACACCACTGCAGGCACTTCACTCTTTGGCCTCTCGACGTCGCCTCTCCCCTCGCGTATACGCCTTATCGAATTACGAACTGCGTACTCGACCGTACTCGCGAGTTCCCCACCGCTCTGCAGACTACGATAGTTTAAGTATCACGCGAATCGTACGAAATATTTTCATCGGTCTGCACCGATCTAATTTTATCTGCCCACAAACAGTCTCAAAGTGCTTTCTTTAATCACACCGAATATATTTTTCTGGCGAAAGTCCGCTTATTCGGATGATAGCGGAATCTGGGCAAAATGAACTCGTGCTGAGATAAAATGGAACTCTTAAGGCTCTCCATTACGGATGCAAAGTAAAAAAATTCTTCCTATCTTACGGTCGCGCCAACGTCCATTTTGCCCCATATATTTTTATATTTATCGCTGGCGCCAAGAGTAAACATGTAATACATGTCTTATCGACGAATTCCCCGAAATGTTCTGACTGGTTCATTTTACCCCTGATTCTTCGAATTTTGACTCCGAAACGTCTTTAGTAATTTTATATTTATATTTATCGCTGGCGCCAAGTGTAAACATGTAAAACATGTCTTATCGACGAATTCTCCGAATTGTCTGACTGGTTCATTTTACCCCTGACTCTTCGAATTTTGAGTCTGCAACGTCTTTAGTAATTTTATATTTATATTTATCGCTGGCGCCAAGTGTAAACATGTAAAACATGTCTTATCGACGAATTCCCCGAAATGTTCTGACTGGTTCATTTTACCCCTGAGTCTTCGAATTTTGACTCTGAAACGTCTTTAATAATTTTATATTTATATTTATCGCCTGCGCCAAGTGTAAACATGTAAAACATGTCTTATCGACGAATTCCCCGAATTGTCTGACTGGTTCATTTTCCCCCTGACTCTTCGAATTTTGATTCTGAAACGTTTTTAGTAATGTTTTTTGTAATTTTGTCTGTTAACAGGTGAGTTTCCGAGTCACTCGTCGAGATCTTCGTTTTTCTATCTTGGTCCTTCTTCCCGGAATACGCCGAGCCGAGTTTCAACGCGGATGTGCATTTCCCGGGGACTCTGAGAGTCGAAACGTTTCACGTGGGCGATACCGGGGAAGGGGCTTGTGCAATGGTTCGCTCGCGAGAGAGTGAGTGAGAGGGGCGTGTGTATCTTGTAGAATTCTGAAAAGTCCGCTGACGCGTTAAAGCGTTATCGCAGAGTCCGGCATGGCGGAGTCGAGGCGATCGCGCGACGGGTTTTCATGCCAGGCCGTGGCTCGCTCGATGCACATTGCAGATGTGCCGGGGCTCGCGTGTTTCGACTCTGCGGAACTCACACTGCAGCCGCTCGGGGAATCCCGTGTGTATGACTTTACCGGCTGTACATCGTCCATATGTCCGCGGCGCGAATCGCCTAATTGAAATCTACGATTTCGAACTGGCGATGCGCGCGTGCTATACGCCGACAACGGGGAATATAAAGTGCGTGCTGACTACTCGGGGCACGCACTCGTTATTGAAACCCCCGTCGATCCTCGTGCATATCCCACCTCGGTCCTCTCCGCACGACTACCCGCTCGGTCTATCTGCCCGATCTCGCAACTAGCCACGTTCAACGATTAATCACACGTATTCAAATCGAATTTACACCAATATAAAAAAAAATTATTCTGTTTAATATCCCCGCTCGTCTAGAAAAGATGTTTTTTTTTTTTAATCTACCGGACTAAAATTTAACTCGTTTCTTATTAAAAATCGGTATGTCTATACTAGCTATTTTTATTTGGTTTTTATAGTCTCGAATAGTAGTACACTTGTATTGACAATATATTCAGAGTTTGGAGACTTACTATAGGAATGGTACATACAAACAAATTTGGAGATCTTTCATTGACAAACGGCGATCGACCGAAGTCATTATCACAGCTTTATCGGGTTTACATTCGTTTGCTCTGTTTTGATTATTAATATGTTTTTAATGGTTTTTATATAATGACTAAATTGAGGGATATTGTCTTAATCGTTGACGACTCTCTCTGGGTGTTGTAAAAAAGTCTGCGTTGGGAATTTCGTCTAGCGATTAGACTGTTGACGGTGTGTACACAGAGGTCTGATGTTTGCCTATTCGACAAGCGCGAATTGTGTGGTGAGTTTCTTTTTAATCTTATAGCGACGAGTGGGGAAACAATAGGCTAATGCCCATTGTTTCATAGAGTAGAATGTTGAGAGGATTGTGGAGCAGGTTGTCTGGCTGGCGAATGGCCATGATCGAATATGGATCGGCGTATGCTTTTGTCTGTTTGGTTATTACGTATTATATATGTAATACGTAATCTTCAGGAGGTGGCACGCTGCCTTTGAACGTCTCCAAGACTTACTTAGAATAGGGGCTTAGAACAAACAAGATCAGAGGCTGGGATCCCAAGGGGTCTTAGAATAATCAGCCCCCTTTATCCTCCCCTCTAAGGGGACTTAGAATATTTCAAAATGAAGAGCCACCACTTAAAATATTTGAGCCGGCAGGAGGGGGCGGGGTTTGCTTCACCAAACGGGGAGAGGGTCCATTTTATGAAGCTGACCATTTCCCTTCACGACAAGTGGCAAAAGGGGCCTTCATGAGCGCGCCTCACTCTGACTATTACGTCCGCGGCCATTCGATAAATGGTAAGATGCACGACGTTAAAACCACATTTTGATCAGTTGAATGAGCCAAACTGAATCCCCGTTCGGCTCATTCAACGGATTGGGCTGATCAAAATGTAGCCCGAAAACACCCGATCGTTAGTGTTGGATTATATGCACGGTTGTAATTAAAAATTTGACACTTCGAAAATGGGCGGCTCCGGTTGAGGTTTTGATTTTATACAGTTAGGTGGCTAGTTGAAGTTTAGTTTGTGAAGATAATATTTTTCCTATTCTAAAAATTATAATTTTTATCTCATTTGAAAGGCAGTTTTCGTCCTGAAAATACCGCAAAAGGCATTTTCAATGTTCGCATTTATTTTCTCGGAGATTGTTATTAATTATTCTAAACAGGAAATAACAGTGGCTGCTCCGAGGTAGAGAAAATGTTTTTTAAAAGTACGAACCTTTTTTTCATCATCGTGCTGATCACGTCCATCCAACTTCATGTCGTCGCCATTGTGTATACTGGCTGCGAATTTCAACCCTCCAATGATCATTCATCATTCATATTTTTACCCTGAACAAAAAAAAATCATGAAAAAAAAAAACAAAAACCCAAACACCGATGGAACTGAATGCCGCGAGTACGACTCTCGCGTGAACGTTGCCTCACGTTCAATTCGCAAAAGTACCAACGAGTGTGGGTAGCAGTCAGTGGGTGCAACAACACCATGGCTGCCTGTCATCATTCAGCGTTCATTCTCCGCGGCTGGATTGGGCGTGGGTGCGGGCGACGAGGGAGGGAGAGAGGGAGAGAGAGTGAAAGAGAGAGGGAGAGAAAGGGAGAGTGAGAAAGAGACCGGGAGAGAGAGGAAGAGAGGAGGAGCGAGAGAGAGAGGGAGAGGGAGAAGAGAGGGGGGAGAGAGAGGGAGAAGAGAGGGGGGGAGAGAGGGAGAAGAGAGGGGGGAGAGAGAGATAGAGAGAGAGGGAGAGAGAGAGAGAGAGCGAGAGAGAGAGAGGGAGAAGAGAGGGGGGAGAGAGAGATAGAGAGAGAGAGAGAGAGAGAGAGAAAGTGAAATGCGCGACCGAGAGAGATCCTGAAGGTAGATGAGCCATACGAGAGGGAGAGAGGTTCGGGCATTTGTATTTCGTGAATCTCCGGTCACTTGTACGCCAGATGAATGAGAAGTTACTTTTTTTTCAACCACTTTCGAGATTTTTCGTCTTTCTCTATCTCTCCCTCTCTCTCTCGCCACTCCGGAACTTGTTCGTTTCTGAAACAACCTGTACATGATTTTTTCATCAAGCCTTCCCACCGCTGCAGGAGCGCGAAGCGAGAACCCCAGCGATGTGTTGTTGGCACTGTACACCCGCGCCCTCAGTCTGGAAAGAGAGCGATAGACAGAGAGTGAGAATGATCGATACTACGCCCTAGTCGCGGCTATGCGAGGCCTGAAGCCAAACCATCGTCATCGTTGAAAATTGCATACAAACAAATGCATATATAGATGTATATCGGCGTCCGAGAATCGAAAAGGCGTAAACGGTATATTTTAGCACGGGACTTACGTCCTTTTGTTTCTCAGCCACCGTTGTGTCTCTCTATAATATAACAAGATTTCGGCGCTGCCGCCTGTAGAAAAATTGACGGCGGGGTCAAATGAAACGCCTCGTATATAGAAAGTACGTACAGCGGACAACCTCATGAGTTGCATCCAGGTAAGTTTTACCGACCGGATAAATTGGACAAACACGACTTGATAAATTGGAGAAAGCGCGACTTGATAAATTGGACAAAGCGCGACTTGATAAATTGAACAAAGCAAGACCGGATAAATTGGACAAGGCACGACTGGATAAATTGGACGAAGCGCGACTTGATATATTGGACAAAGCGCGTCAAGCTAAGTTGGATTGGTCAGACAAGCGGGGAGACAACATACCCCTTCCATTTTATTAACTGCATACAACGCGGTTCTGCTCCAAGTTTTTGTACAGGAACGGGAAGTTTTTGTTCCCCACTACTTGATTTAGTAGTCAAGTAGTGGGGAATCTAAGTTATCCGGTCGTGATTGATTGGCTTGGTTCCCGATCATGCAACTTACGCGGTTGTCTGCTGTACGTAGTACCGTGTGGAATATGCATATATGTGCCCCCTGGAATATGCATGTTTGTATCCCATGGCCTATGTATACATACATGTATCAGCGGTATGTACAAACATGTACAGCAATGGCTCACCCGCATTGACTTTGTAAAATAGTTTTGTTTTCATCTCCGAAATGTTTTTTTTAAATGACTTTTGTTACTATTTGGCCTCTCATTTGTCCCTGTATCTAATATTTTGTGAGATACGTCCCTATTGACAACTCCCGTCCCTTATCAGTGACCCTATCATCCTTATTATAAACCTTCATATTCCGATCCATCACTGCACCTGTCTATATCATTGACCCCCATCATGTCCTTATTATTTACCTTCTCCCCCCATTGAACAGTATTACCCTTCCTCCTCTCGATTCTTGTACACGCGGCCGGTGGCGAAAGCTTTTTATATTAGGGTAAGTCAGGGTGATATGGCCACGCGGGTGATATAGCCACCCTAATATCTTTTAACGTATCAAACAAATGGCTCTGCCGTTTGCACAGTTTTTAGTATATGTGGATACAATATGATTGCACTGACAATGATAAGATTGTATGCGCGAGCTTCAGTACGATATGCCACGTGGCAATATCCCCCGCTATTTCGGGGTGATATGGCCAGTAACCCGTTTTCTTTTTAGTTTGACATCTGAAACATTTGTCGGAGGTAACAAGGAGAAAAATAGTTCTGTTTCTTTAGCAAAATGTAGATCGTTAATAATTTATTGTTGTGGTAGCAAAAATATTCGGCCGCTACAGCAAAATATTTTGTTGTCCCTATGTTAACCAGGTAAATGAGTTATGGTAAAACAATTCTTGTTGTCCCAAAAATTTTTTTTCTCCATGAATTATTGTCTTTCTGTAGCTCATGTAGACAACATAAAATATACTAAGTCACGTTTAGTGCGATCCCTCTATGCTCTTCTAGGCCCAATGGATTCCCATTATTACTACGGCCATATCACCCGTAATTTCAAGATGATATAGTCGATCGCATATATTTATTAATAGAGCTGCAATTAAATCACGCATCGAAAATATCGAAAGTTTTGAGTGAATTACTTCAGTTCGATATTTCTAGAGTTAGTTACAACCAAAATGTACAGGTTTTTTTTTTAACGCCAAACCTCAAATTTTCATTGTTTAAGAAATCGTGGCCATATCACCCCGACTTACCCTGTACTATGTCTTTCCATAAAATAGGAAGATATCACCGTCACCGCGTATAACAATAGGTGCGGTCGGTGGCGGGGGCGAGAGTCATCGCAACTCACCTTCGGAAAATAGGGGCCGGGAGACACAAAATGGCTCGTATACACGTGTGGATCGGCCAGTGATCTATACCGTTCTATGTCGTGCATGACGACACACGCGAATTCGCTTCTGGACGCCTCAGTCGGATTTCCTATACGTATGGAGCGCGGATTCGGTGCTCGTACGCTATAAACGCGCTATGTAATATAGATCGACTGTTGAGAAACAGAAGGGCGCAACATACATCGGTCTGCATATTAAACTGTGCGACATACGCCCCTCTGTCTCTCAACGGCTGACAGGTGTGTGCGTGTGCATGTGTGTGTATTGAATAGTGCACAATGGGAGTGCATATGTGCGCGTGCATCGGTTGCTCGCCGAGCGATCGTATTTATACGTATGCGGGAGAGCGTCTGGCCAAGTAGCATACGTGAACGAGCGATGTGTAGAGAAGGATCACGACGCGGCAAAGTGACATGCGACAGGCTGGAGGGGGAGGGAAGCCAAACGGGAAGACTCGACGGCTAGCCGACGTGACACAGACGGTGCTATGTGCGGCGACGTCGACGTCTATTCGAGCCATTTCCCCAATTTTCGGTTGTCCTGTAACACACATACACACGGCGGAAAATATCCATTTCACGCCGAGGATGCATTTAACTCTATTGTCTCGCTGACATAGACGGTTGGGGTTATTCTATTATTGAGCCGGGTACGTTAGGTCAATTATTTTTAGGAATCGACGATATATATATATATATATATATATATATATATATAATTTCTTTTTTTTTGTAGGAGGATAGGTTATTGGGGTTTGTCGTCGAACCGGTTGTCATTTGGGTCAATGAATCTTCCTTGCCTACTTTTTATAGCGAAAATATCTTTGGCAAGATATATTAATATTATTTTTTTTTGTACAGTTTAGCTAATAATTGTTACTTTGTACAATAATCTTTCGACTTGACAGTCGAAAGATTATTGTCAACTGCATCTCCTCCCGGCATGTAAACATTTATTAATCGACTCCCAATTCCCTTGCGAATCCAAACATCTGAAACTCGTCTATCATGAATTCACATGTAACAAGACGCATGTGACAAGCTATCTCATGCGATATTCGCCGAGACATATATATATATATATATATATTTTTTTTTAGTTTCGCAATCTTTTTAATTTTGTAAAATAATATTCCGAGTATCAACTGCATCTCCTCGCAGCATGTAAACATTTATTAATCGACTCCCAATTACCTTGCGATTCCATTGATGTATGGACATTCAAACGTCTGAAACTCGTCTATTATGAATTCACATGTACCAAGACGATACTTACGCTATCTCGCGCGATATTCGGCAAGATATATTTTTATTATTTTATTTTTGCGATGTCGCAATAATTTTAATTTTATACAATAATCTTCCAACTATGAACTGCATCTCCTCGCGGCATGTAAACATTTATTAACCGACTCCCAATTACCCTTCAACTTCATCGCCGTATCGGCATTCTAACGCCTGAAACTCCTCTATGATAAATTCACGTGTACGAGACGATACTTAGGCTATCTCGCGCGATATTCGGCGCGTACAATCGTCGCTGCAATCCACAACTCCCCGTGAGTACGTACATTCCTCTGCCAGTGTTAACGCCCACTCCCCCGAGGATGCCAAAACTCTACTGACAATGAGTCTCGTACGTTACCGTGGTTCTCAACTTCTCCCATATAATCCGGCACATTGAACGAGCCATCGTCCCGGGATTCATGCCAAATTTTCCCGAGTCCACGGTACTTGCGTAGGACACGGACAAGCACACGTAAACGCACACACACGCACACATGTGTTTACAAATCACGCTTCCGCGTTGTAATTTCATCTTGGTTTGCGAGACGGTAGCGATTCGGAGTTCTCTTCATTTCTCCGCGTCGTCCGACGGTCCGCACGAGGTAGTCGCGTGATATGCTCACTGCATTCGTCGTGATTACAGTACAGCGTTTCGGTACTCGACGCTCGTACGACATCGCATCGACCCTGCGATAAGACCGACAGACACTCTTCATTATCCATTCCGCCGCCGTGAAAAACGGCGCGCCCCGGTTTTCTATTTTTTTTTTTTTTTTTTTTTTTTTTTTTTCCAATAATATTGCACTCACAAGTGTAGAGCGCCTATCACGAACTGCACGCTGCCCCAAAGCGATCGCAGCGGCGATCCGACTCTTCGGTTAATTCGCGGGTCGCCCATTATGAATGGAATCGACATAATTGGAGCTATAGATGGAGTAATTGAGACCGTAGTTTATTTTCAGTAGTCTGTGAAACGTAATAAAATTGTAAATCATGGACGAGGTGTGGGCCATACGTCGGCGATAAATATCGATTACAATCCGGATTCGACGTTTATTTTCGCAAAGTCGATATAAAATTCGTTAAGCCAACGCTTGATCGTTATAAGTTATTCTAAGCGACCAAAGTGAATGAAAAACGTTGAAAATGCAATTTTTATATAGCTTCCTCATAAGAGTTGAAAATTGAAATTTACATATCGGTTTCTCGTAAAAGTTGAGAATTGAAATTTTCATATGGCTTTCTTATAATGTTTCTTTATTCGCGAAGATTCGTCTATGAGGAAGCCAAAAATACAGAAAATGCTTTCTTATAGAGAAACCTTTGCAAATAAAGAAACATTATGAGAAACCCATATAAAACTTCAATTTTTCAACCTTTTTTGATTTATGAAAACAATGCTTCCTCACTCAGAAAAAAAATTCTTTGACGGCCACCGTTTATTAAGTTTAAGTAAAATATTTATTTGATTAAAATAAATATTTATTTCAATTAACTAAATAGTTACTTAAATGTAATAAATATTTATTTAAATCAAATAAATATTTTACTTAAACTTAATAAACGGTGGCCGTCAAATAAATTTTTTTTCTGCGTGCTCTGTGAGGAAGCAATATTCTAAACATTCTGAGCACGCGATATTCTAAGTATTTTAAGTCTCCGCATATGAAACTGTCCCAAAGGGTCGTCGCTTATTATTGTAAGTCTCTCCGATGGAAGACTGACCATAAGCTTGAACAGTTTTCACTTAGAAGATCCGTTGAAGATGTTTCAATAAAAATTTTTTAAAAATCACACGAGACTCGTCATACGCAAGAAATATTCTCCAATGAACGGGTACGAAGTTCTCGATAAGCAAGGCTAAGAATAAAGTGTTCTTTTAAATCAGCCTAATACATACATCTCCGTAGTTTCGAAACTCCGAAAGCAGCTGGCGGGAGCGAAGAAAGAGATTTTCGCACGTGGGCTGTCACGACCGGGGCCGAATAGTTTCGTTTTTTCCGTGGGCCATACGTCAGCGATGAATGTCGATTACAATCTGCATTCGGTGTTTATTTTCGTGAAGCGTCGATTGAAGATTCGTTAAGTTAAGGCCTGAGCGTTTTAAATTGTTCTAAGTGACCAAAGTAAATAATATTCTAAGCATCCTAAGTACGCAATATTCTAAGTATTTCAAGTCTCCCCAAATGAGCGTCTCAACAATTTTCACTTGTAAATCCCGCTGAAGATGTTCTCATACAAAAAAAAACCAAGACCTCTCGACCGATTCTTACCAAATTCAATACAGAACATTTTTTGATGATGGTCTACTTCTGTGGAAAATTTCAGCGCGACAACTCAAAATTTGCGATCGCTAGAGCGCGAACACACTGTTTTCAAAAATGTCAAAATCTGATAAAATCTGAACGAATGTTCCAATCATTACGTAAACTGTAACAAAGAGAGGCACCCAACTACATTTCTAAATGTGATTTTTCGACGTTTTGGAACATTCTAAACACATTTTCATTAGTCCCAAATTTTTTTTCACCAAAACAAAGCTTTCTCTATGAGGAAGTAAAAAAATCGTACGTGCCCCATTTTACACGAGAGCTATTCTCCAATGAGCGGGTTCGAAGATCCCGACGAGCGATGCTAAGAATAAAGAGTTTTGTTAAATCGGCCTAATACACATCTCCGCAGTTTCGAAACTCCGAAAGCGGCTGGCGCAAGCGAAGAAAGAGATTTTCGCACGTGGGCTCTCACGACCGGGGTCGAACGATTCTGTTTCTCCTAGTAAGGCTGATACAGCCGAGGGCACAACGCCGATGTGCCTCAGTCTCGCCAGTGAAGCTGCGCACATTCACACACACCCACCGCGCTGCAAGCATTCTAATTATATCTTACTTTGTTTGAGTACAACGTACCTTTCGGCACGCTCCACGGATCTACGTCAGCTCTCTGCCCCGCTTGTCCGCCACCTCCGTTCGTCGGGATTCTAAGTCTCCTCCCTGCTCCACCTGTCGTTCGGATTACCCTCGAACGTCCTCAGCCCGAAGCCCCCCACGCTGTTTTTCTGTGCGCTGCCGTTTCGCGTTACCACCCCGGTCTTAGCACCGCGGAATTATTGGCACCCGGCCAAATCGACAAATCGCTTGTTAAATCGAGCAGTGAATTAGGGAAATTCCCACTGGCCCGCGCAGCGGCACGCGACGAGTCTCGATGCTCCGGAAGGTGTCGAGCTTTACTTTACTCCAGCTACGGCCGTAGCTGGAGAGCGAACAGACCTTTTTAGAAAATTTCAAAATCATATAGGGTAAAAGTGGTCAATATGGACCACCTCGATTAACACGTAAATCAATGATATATGGACCGGGCCATATTCCCCACTTCTACCCTAAAATCTGAACGAATGTTTCAATTATTGCGCAAATTGTAAGAAGTATGTAACAAGTACCGAAAATGCTCTACATGCGCGCCAAAATTCAAGCCGATTGACAAGGCTGTTTTTGAGTTGTAGACGGTTTAATTCTTTAGGTCTGACACACATCCATCCAGATTTTTTTTGTAAATGTCGACAACAATTTTTTTTTCACGAAAACAAAGCTTCCTCTATGAGGGAGCAATAAAAAAAACATGTAGGGTAAAAGTGATGAATATGGCCCAGTCCGATTTCAAAGTTCATCGATAATATGTGGACTCGTCCATATTCCCCACTTACATTCGCACTCGTTCATTTGTCACCCTATGTAAATAAAAATAATGTAAAACATAACAACCGATGTTTCTATCGGATGGTTAAATTCGAGGTAACAAATGCCCCGGCGAGATAAAGATCAGGCACGCGTGTCCGATACTCGTAACCAAGTTCCGAAAATAAAGCACTCCATCCCACGTCGGAATAACCGTCGGAGAGAAGGTTCTCAGCGAAGGTCGTTCCGCGTATTCTTCGAATCCACTGCCGGGGCTGCTGCAGGGACCGATGCGGTGACGATGCTCTGACTCCATGAATTGTAGTCCTCCTGATTTTATCATCTCCGTAGCGTTAACCCCTGTTCGACACTTGTGATTTTCTTCGCCTTCGCGCGTAAAAAAAAAAAATTGTAATTGACCCAGTGGCCTCGTAACTCGCGCAGCCCTGGGGTTGCAGACAGGATACTTTTTTTTTACAATTCTTATGGGAACATGCAAACGCGAGAGGGTCGTGAATGTAATAAAAATTCGCGAGAGTGCGAACAATGTCGAGTGGCGCGAGGGAGGCTGAGAGCCGAATTTCGAGGGGTCGTACGTAAAGCTTGGACTAAAATTAACGTGCTGATCGATAGGAGTTCATTGGGTTTTCGGCTCGCGTATGTGAGTGTGCACAGTAAAAAAAGTGTGTACTTTTTACAACAACTTATTGTCCACAAAGGTCCGCAATTCTTTATTTATTAATTTTCTAATTTTTCAAACACAAGTACAAACTAAAATTGTTAATGACATGGGAACTAAAAGGACAGGTTCGTATATTCAAATAATAAGTAAATAATAAGTGCAATGTCAAATAATAAGCGACAAACGAGTTTGTCACGTATTTAACCAAATTATTTTTGCAAAATTTCGCATTCCAATTTTACGAAGTTATTTTCCGTGTGTGTGCGTGTGTGCGTGTGGGACGCGCTTCGCTCGCGGCTATCGCCTGAGAAAGGAGCAGCCTGAGTTTCCGACGACAGTTGAAAATTATTCAATGGCGACGGATTTGGGATTCAATTAACGGAACGTAAGTCTCGTTATATTTTCAACGAAACGAAAATGTCGAGCGCTCGTTCCCATACCGATCAGCCGGCCCGTTCATATTGCACGACCTTCTTTAAAACAATCATTTTCTCCGAAAGCGAAGGATTTATATGAACCGTCCGTACGAACATTTATCATATTTTCATACACAACTCTTACGAGATTCCTACGTTCGTCGACTAAATAAAAATCGACTCGGGAATAATATTGTGATTTTTTTTTCCAAGATTTTTTTTATTGCCGTTTATCGTCGTAAATTCACCCTGCATATGTCTGTTCACCCCCTGTCTGTTGTATGCCACGAATTTATCGCTAAGCTCTGACTCTCACTCCCCCCTTCGAAATGTCGCTGCGGCATAGTTTTTCACTTCTCATCCCTCTGCACCGCACACCATGCGCACTCGGCTCCAGGTTTAAATATAACGTCAGGTATATTCCACGCGCGTTCTATATATATACGTATATGCGTATTTATGTATGTTGTGTGCACACGCGGTCGACGTAGTACGTGCGATCGCACAGACGCCTCCGTCTGCTCCGTCGTCGTCGTCCCCGTTTGCCTGGCCGTTGGGACGCCTGAGATCGTTCCATCGAGATCTCGACGACGAACGGATACCAGCAGCTCCGGTACACGTGCGAGCATACGTCGATGCACGTGCATCCAACCTCGGAAATATCTACACGGCCGGCGTATACGCGTCGAACTAGACACATCGACGTGTGACAAGCACACAACGATATATCGTATGATACATATGTTTATATCATACATAAGGTAAAAGTGGTGAATATGACCCACCTCGATTAAGGAGGTTGGAGCGAGTGGTGTTCATTCCGCCTAAATTCGAGAAATTCGGGCAAGAATTGCAAGCACTTCCCAATGTTATAGAAATCTGAAAAAATTCATACTTATTATAGGCATTGAAAAGACTAATTTTACATAATAATAATTTCAAAATGTTATTAACGAATTGTTGAAAAAAAATTG
>JAPYZD010000966.1:0-27384 GCA_030522725.1 Ichneumoninae sp. B BG-2022a | reverse complement strand
GATTTTTAAGTAATCGTTGATTTTTGTTCTATAAAAAAAATAAAAAATCAACGATTACTTAAAAATCTGAAAAAATTCACACGTATTCAGAAAAATAAATGAATCATTTTCATTAAAAAAAAGTTTGGTTGCCGGGTAATTTGTTAAGCAATTCATTTTTTGACGAATTTGTTAATAACATTTTGCAATTATTATTATGCAAAATTAATCTTCTCAGTACCTTTAGTATACTTGATTTTTTCAGATTTTTACACCATCAAGAAGTACTTGCAATTTTCTCGTATTGTTGTCGAACTTATGCGAAGTCAGCGCGCAGCGAGACTGCCTCCTTAATTGAAACTCTGGAAGACGCTTCTGCTCCTGGGAATACACGGTAATAAAGCGCTTCTACTAACTGTAACTCTCCCACGCAGCGACGAGAAATAAATATTGACTGATGATGTCTACATTAATCTGTAAAAGTTTCCTAAAGACATTTTCCAAAAGCAAAACCAAAGCGGGAAACTATGGATTGGACTTAAAATACAAATTATCTGGAAATCGTTTAGCGATGATTTTTTTTTTTTTAATTTTGCAATCAGCTGCATCTTCTCTAATTTCTTTCTCGTCGTAAAAATCACCTAAAGTAAACTGAACTTAACTTTGGTGAAGAAGATATTTGGAAGAAAAAAAAGGGGGGAATTGAAATGCGTTTGGAGTATTGTACATTGTGGAGAATTCGCATTGCAGGACGCCCAGGAAATCTGGAGGGTAGAGTCGGAGGCTCGTTTCGGGGAGCGTCCACCCTGAGGCCTGACATTGGTCCACCGGTTACATACAGAACTGTGACAAGACCTCCACTGGAAGGTCCTTTCGCCTTCTCACGCATCCCACCTCCCGTATGGAACAAACCCCGTGTATTCCTAATGCATGACATCTCAAACACCTGGCTTTTCACAAATTTCTCCTCAGGGTATTTATTCGCATCTTTGAACATATATTGTATTTCTTCTTATTTCATTCGTACTTGTACTCTTCATCTACCTTACTTGTATGTACACTGTCGTTTCGGTGCACGCTCGTGTGTACAACCGTGTCCGTGCCGTTCGTAACTTGTATACTTTCTGTTGACTCTCGGTTAATTGTTCATTTGGGCTTAGATGGTCAAGCTGTGATTTTAATGAATTTTATGACTGGACAGATTCAAGGGAGAAACCAAGATGCGTCGCTCCGTGCCCGACAGTATAACTTCTTGGGTGCTGAGCGCGTTTTCCGTCGATTCTACCTACGGTCTGGGTCTCATGGACGTGCCGAGAAAGGTACGATTATTTCAATACATAATCAAATAAAACACATAAATATAACGATAATCATATAGAAAGAAAAACTTGTAGCTCCATGAACAAATCTAAATTGTCTGTCCCCTTTGCAGCTGAAGGTGTTCAAGCCGTTCTTCGTATCCGTGGATCTTCCGTACTCCGTCATAAGAGGTGAAATCGTCGCTGTACCGATCGTAGTTTTCAATTACATGGACACGGACACGACCGCCGAAGTTGTACTCGAACACGCCGGACAGTTTGAATTCGCCGAATTATCGAATGAAATTAACCAATCGCCTAGTAAGCATTACAAAAAGATGTTTGAAGAGAAACACATTCATACCATCGGTGAACTAATTGAAAATTATGTTCGAATTTAGAGCTCGAATTATTCCGGAAGAAAACTCTCGACGTGAAAGCGAACAGCGGAGCGAGCGTGAGTTTTATGATCACGCCAAGAGAATTGGGCTACATCAGCATCAAAGCTACAGCGACGAGTAATCTGGCCGGTGATAGCGTTGAGCACAAGTTGCTCGTGAAGGTACGAATACCCAAGATACCCACGACTCCTGCTATGCGACGAAGAGTTCGAAATTCTCTTTATTTTTATTTTTCTGCTTTTCTTCTTCAGGCCGAGGGCGAAACACAGTATCGTAACAAAGCCTTCTTCATCGACCTCAAGAGCGTGTCAAGTGTCAAGACCAACATTACCGTTGGAATACCGAAAAATGTTGTCGCCGGTTCGGAGCACGTGGAAATATCGGGTGTCGGAGACATTCTCGGACCGAGTATTCCAAATCTCGCCAACTTGATTAAAATGCCTTTCGGTTGTGGAGAACAAAATATGTTGAATATGGTGCCGAACATCGTTATACTGAATTATCTTAGGAATACGAATCAATTGACTCAGGCTGTGCAGAGCAAAGCTATGAAGTACTTGGAGGTTGGATATCAGCAGGAATTGACTTATCGACATACCGACGGGTCGTTCAGTGCTTTCGGAATGTCCGATCCGAGCGGCAGCACCTGGTAAGCGATTATTTTTATAACTTCACCAGACCGGAAATAAACAATTTTTTAACCGAATTATTTTGTCGACAGGCTCACAGCATTCGTAGCCAAGTCCTTCAAACAGGCTACCGAGCATATAACCGTCGAAGATAGGATAATCGACGAGGCACTGACGTGGCTGTCGAACAATCAGGCGGCAAACGGGAGCTTCCCGGAAGTTGGAAAAGTTATCCACAGCGATATGCAAGGACAAGCTGCCAAGGGTCTCGCGCTGACTGCCTATACGCTAACTGCTTTCCTAGAAAATGAGGTACGATTTATAAATACATTGTAATTCACCGATACATTGTCTCGTAGACTGAAATGTCTTATTAAAGATAAGCTATCGCAAGTTTTGCTAATAAATTCGACATTTCACTATTGCAGGGCGCGACTGAGAAATACAGAAACACTATAAACAAAGGAGTCGACTACATAGTCCGAAACGTTGAAGGTACCGACGATCTTTACTCTCTGGCTCTGTGCACGTACGTGCTGAATCTCGCTCGTCATCCTTACGAGGAGACAGCGTTCGGCCGCTTGGAGTCCAAGGCCACGACGAAAGACGATTTCAAATGGTGGAGCAAGCCGGTGCCAAAGGACGACAAGAATCCCTGGTACGGACTTCCGAGGTCCGTCGACGTGGAAATGACTTCTTACGCGATGCTCACTTATCTCCGAAGAAACCTCGTCTCCGACGCTGTTCCCGTAATGAAGTGGCTCGTGAAGCAGAGAAATCAGGAGGGAGGCTTCTCTTCGACTCAGGATACGGTCGTCGGTATATACGCCCTGTCGAAACTCGGGGAAAAGTTGGTATCGAAGAACAACAATATCGCTATAACGTTTACGTACGAGGGAGGCGGTCACAGCCAGATGAACATAAATGCGGCCAACGCTATGATTCTTCAGAAGCACGTGGTGAGTGAAAAAAAAAAAATTTTACCTCGCGTTTAACTGTGCAGGAGAATATGTGGCAAGGAATAAAATGTATATATTTTTTTTAACGAAGCTTCCGAGGAAAACGAGACTCGTCAACATAACGGCGACGGGAACGGGTTTCGCTCTCGTGCAAGTTTCTTCTCACTACAATCTCAACGTGACCGGTGCTTGGCCGCTCTTCACTCTGGATCCTCAAGTGGACAAAAATTCTAACGCGAATCATCTGCAACTGTCGATCTGCTCGGGATTCGTGGCGAACAGAGAGGCCAACGAGAGTAACATGGCTGTTATGGAAGTCAGTCTACCATCCGGATTCACCGTCGACATGGATTCTCTGCCGAGTCTCCAAGTTTCGCAGAATGTTAAACGCGTGGAGACCAAAAATGGCGATACGATGGTCGTTTTGTACTTCGACAAGGTTTGTTTCAATGGAAAAAAAACTATCAACATTTTCAGGAGAAAAAAAACAGTCTTTTAAATGGCATTATCGTTTCGTTCGCAGATGACCAGACAAGAGTACTGTCCCACGGTCTCGGCGTTCAGAACTCACAAGGTGGCGCTGCAGAAGCCCGTTCCAGTTTCCATCTACGATTACTACGATTCGTGTAAGTATCGTCGTGGCAAGAAGCCGAGTGTAATTGATTAATTAGAGAATGACGAATGAATATTTTTTAATAGCGAGAAGAGCAAGAGTTTTCTACGAGCCAAGAGCCACGCAGCCGTGCGACCTCTGCGACGACGACGAGTGCAAGAACAGTTGCGAAGGACACCACAACAGGCTTAATACGACGCCGGCTTCGGCCGGCAGAGCGACGTCATGTACATACCTCCTCGTCGGATATTTCGTAATTCGAAAGTTGTTCTTGTAAAACGGTCAATATATTATTTTTTAAGGTTCAAATTAGAATTTACATATATGGAAAGGAAACTATAGGCCACGTGTGGCTGTCGACGATTATGATCAAAGTTTCTAAAGTTTACCTAACGGTATCAAAGCGAAAAAATATCGATAATCGAAGCGAGGATAGCCGAGGGCGCAGTGTACACGAATTCACAAGGTTTAATGACGTGTGACTGTATTTTGTAGCTCGCTTTTTTTAAATAATAATAGTCGTTACGTTGTTATCTAATTATTTCGAAGTGCGAAATTTTACTCACGCAATTTTCATGATTTCTTTTATTGTTCGTTCCAACTCTCTCCGTAACGATTGGCAGAGAATTCATCCCTACCCCGACTTCCGGTACGACGCGTGCCGGATGCGGAAGTTCGCTCGTGCTCAGCCGGTGTTTCGCAAGCGAAGAGAACACAGTGACTCGGTTAGTCACTGGATCGTGAGACTAATAAATAAGACAGATTAGTAAGTAAAGAAACGCGTATCGAAATAGCTAATTTGCTAATATGCAATAACTATTATCGACCCGCGATTAATTCGTGGACGGACGAGATTGAGAGGAAATCAACGGTACCGAGATGGCTGACGACTTTGTGATCATTCGATGCTGTGGCGCCACGCGGGTGTTCGAAACGGAAGTTGTCGATAATCGAAGCGATGCTAGCCGAGGACACAGTACGCGAATTCACAAGTTTTAACGACATGCGGCTATATTTTGTATCTCGTTTTTTTATAATAATAGTTGTTATCTAATTATTTCGTACGCTAAAACTTTAAACGCGCAATTTTCATTTTTTCTTGTTCTCTCCGACGCCATGGTTCACCTGAACTACTGGCCGGAAATTCGTCCCCACCCAGACTACCGGTGCGACGCGTGCCGGCCGCGAAAGTTTCGCTCGTGCTCAGTCTCTGGCTGAGTCTCAGTCGGTATAAACGAAGGGAACGCAGCGATTCTCGGCTGCTCACTGGATCGTGAGACTACTAAATACGACGGCAGATAAATAAATAAAGAATCGCGAATCGAAATGGAGCATTGGCTGAAATGCAACAAGTGTTATCGACCCGCGATTGATTCTTCAAAGGAATTCTTCGTGACTCAGTGCGAGCACGTATTCTGCAGCGCCTGCGTCGTCGAAGGTACATCACGGAGGATATCATATCTTTTATATTTTGGTTTTTCAAGTACAACAATCTCTCTCTTCATAGCCAGGAAACAATGTCCGGAGTGCAAAGCGGTGGGTTCGCAGACAATCCTTCTGCAGACACCGATGCCCCAGCAAATGTGCCATTACTTCACCAGCGTTTCATCGCTCGTCGATCGGACCGTCAACGCGGCGCGTTTTCAGCGAAATCAGTTTATGATTGTCTTGCGCCACGCCTGTCACATCGTAAATATATATCGTCGTTCTTTCATGACTTAATCTCTCTACAATAACATTTTCCTGTTTCAGGAAGAAAAGTACGAGAAAGGAAAGGCCGTCTACGAACAGTTATCGAAAGAGATACAAACACTGTCAGCGACGCGCGCGAAGCTCAGAGAAGATATCGAGAAGCTTCGAGTCGCCGGCGCGCCGAGCGCTGCTGTGCCGCAAAGTTTTGCCCGTTCTTCGACCGCTCATCGTGAAAATCAGAGCGAACGTACACTGGCCTCCGTTTCGATGAGTTTGAAGTCTCAATGTCGGGAAATGCGCATTGTTCCAGATATGTCGGATTCTCATTGTTCGCACCAGATCCGGCATCATCGGGAACAGCAGATTAGCCGTGCATTGGAATACAATCAACCGAGCGCTAGACCGAAGTCGAGCGTCCGTGTGGCGCCGCAGCATCGAATGATCACGGAGTCGTCGAACATGCCGGTATCGTCGATTTCTACTCAAACGCGTTCTTCGACCAGCCATCAGGAACAACAGATCAAACGTCCACTGGAGTACAATCAATCGAGCGCTCGACCTCGCTCGAACGCCCGTGTGGTGCCGCAGCATCGAATGCTCACGGAGTCGTCAAACGTGCCGGTACCGTCGATTTCCACTCAATCGCGTCCTTCGGCCAATCATCAGGAACAACAGATCAAACGTGCGATGGAGTACAATCAATTGAGCACTCTACCTCGCTCGAGCGCCGGCGTGGCGCCACAGCATCGATTGATCACGGAGGCGTCAAACATCCCGATATCGTCGATTTCCTCTCAATCTCGTCCGTACACTCATCATCGTGAATCTCAGAACAGGCGAGCTGTGGAGAATACGCCTATGAGCGTCTACCAGAACCATTCGAACAGACAGATGACGAACTATCGGTTAGCTTGTAAACGATAATCGGCAAATGGATTTTTTTTATGTGATAACTATGCGAGATGACAAATTTCTCCCTACAGTTACCATCAGAGTTCAGAGGAAAACTTGTGCCAGTATCCACCCAGAACGATAATCTCTTCGACTCAGACCAGTCTGAACCGTACTCCCCAGGAGGAGATTCATCGAGCGACGATCAATCGACGAATTCCTAAATCTATAGAAACATCGTCGAACACATCTCACTCCGGACACTCCGGGGGAACGTTTCGCAACACTCAGAACTCCCTGGTTCGTTTTTCTAATTATAATGTTTAGAACATGTCATGCGGCAGAATTATCACTATATTTTTGTAATATCTCGTAAGATGTCGATTACTACACAATAAATCGTTCAGTTAATTTATTAATTTTTATATTCTCGTGCATTTGATTTCATTTGACAATCCATCGATCTTGTACTATAAATTTCCGTGCCAAAAACACAAGTTAATTTTAAATACTTCAATGGAGATAATATAATACAATATAAGATAATTTTGTCATATGGGAAAAATATCACTTCTGGTCTGAAAATCTCACCTTTCGACAGGAAGTGACGTATTTCCGGTCGACAAATGAGATTTCCAAAACGATACCGGAAATCCGTCACTTCCGGTTTGAAAATCGAATTTTTCGACCGGTAGTGCCGTCACACAGGAAATGCGGCACTAGCACTTTGGAAATCTCATTTTTTTTTTACCGGAAATGACCGACAACTATAATCAAAGTTTATAAAGTATACTGAACGGTATCGAAATGGCAATATGTCGATAATGGAAGCGATACTAGCCGAGGACACAGTGTTCGCGACTCCCCGAGGTGGATTGGTCGAATGACTTATTTTGTAACTTGTTTTCTTAAATAATAATAGTCGATACGTAGTTATCTAATTATTTCGTAGTCTCAAACTTTGCTCATGCAATTTTCAGTATTTTTTTTATTGTTCTTTCCGACGCCATCTCTGTCCGTAACGATTGGCCGGGAATTCATCCCCACCCCGACTTCCGGTACGACGCGTGAGGCCCGCGGAAATTTCACTCCTGCTCAGTCAATGCTTCGTGAGCGAAGGGAACACATTGTCATTCGAGCAGCCATGCACTGGATCGTGAGACTAATCAATATGACAGTAGATAAATAAATTACGAAACCACGAATCGAAATCCAGAATTGGTTAAGATGCACACGTGTTCGTCGAAGGAATTCTTCGTGACTCAGTGTAAGCACATACTTTACTGCGCCTGAGTGGTCGAAGGTACAACATTTTTACGAAATTCAACGACACGGAGGATGAGAACACATATCTTTTTTATTTTATTTTTTTAAGTATAACAATCGCTTTTTATAGCCAAGACAATAATTCTTCAGACACTGTTGCCTTAGGGAACAAGCGTGTCGTCGTTCATCGATCGGACCTGCGTGATTTCAGCGAAATCAGTTTATGATTGCCTTGTGCTAAGCCCGTCACATCGTAAATATATATGTTCGTTCACTCATTCTTTATTCTCTCCGCAAGATCGCTGGATAATATTCTCGTGTTTCACGTGTTGCAACATTCAAAATCCCCTATATAAGGTAGGGGTAGGGTAGGGGTACGGTATATACTCATCTGTAGTGTAAAAGGTGGAAGTATATGGTGTTTTTATGACCGTGTTAGTTGCGCCTGCAACAAGTTTGGCGTCAGCGATACACTACCATTACGATACGTTAGTCCAATCGAATATAAATAATGTTTAAAATTTATTCATTCGAAGGTCCGTTTCCCGCCTCCGCTGGGATGTCAGCACCGTACAAAGATGGCGGTCTGCGGTCGAAGTTTGTCTCGGGGTGTATGGCTGCCGCCTGTGAATACATCACTTTCCTCGCACACAGTCCGTGTCTCCTCGCAAACGAGAGAGAAAGAGAGGCGCCCAGTGGTGTTAAAAGCCGCTAGCTTCACTTCGTTGATCCGGGGGCAACAAGCGAGATATAAACACCTTCATTAGCATAATCGCACGTATTTTATACACTTTGAAACGTCGTGCGAAGTTTGTACGATCGAATCGTCTGTAATACTATTAAACAAGTTTCGTCGTAACGTTGAAGCAAGTTTTTTTCGCTCCTCGGCGTCGTTCCGCAAACCCGTGGCGAGCGAGAGTGATCGGCGGTGAGCTGGGGCTAATCGGCGAGGACACACAGTCAAAAGTTTAACACACGAGCCACACGCAGGGGCTTCGCGATGGAGGGACACCGATGCCAGCGTATAACGTAAGTTTACACCACTTTTAATGAGTCCCACGAGTCTGTATCGCGATCGTATCGAGATTTTAATTTTATTCTGTCATTCAGGATATGTCAGGCAATCGTGCTCACTGCAGGAACTTCATGATAGACCAATAACATTGCATTACTCTGGCGATGGCACCGATTCTCTGGCAAGAGTCTCACTCGTAGAAGCGGTGAGTCTGTAATTGGTTTTGGCAACTTGAGGCTCCGAAATGCCCGCAGCCAAGCGGCGAGGTTCGAAATCCGAGCTCATCAAAAACGCAGTTAAAACAACAAAAAACAAGATCCATGTTTCGCATGTTGCGTGTTTTTCATAACCGATGGTTTATTTTTATCTCATGTGTCCAGCTATATAAGATAACGAAGGAACGCTTCACTGTGGCGGTAATTTTCTGCCGGCTACTTAGGTCCAAGTCTGTCTGTAGACCAAATGAACGTTTGTTATAGTTCTTACGATAATTTTTATGACATTGTTTTCCAATTTTTTCATAATTTTTGCTTCTTTTCACATTCGACAGAAAGGATGGATAAATAATGTCGATATTCAATATCAAAACTATATTTTGTATTCACAAGACACGCAGCAAATTTCATGGCTGTCCGAAGTCTCTTTGAAAAGTCATTTTGTTTTCTGGTTGGACATACAAATTCACGTATAGACAGTAGAAAAATGCATTCTTTTTTGCATTCTGGAACCATGTAACATTTATTCAGACTATAGTCTACATTTTTTTTTATTACAATACTTTCCATCCTTGCACACTTTGTACGTGATGAGAATGTAAAAATGTGGGGATTTCAACTGTATGCGCTCACCAGAATCGTTTGTGAAAACATCATCCGTGGTTTTAGGAGGATCTTCCCAAGCCTCGATTATTTACAGATTCCCCGTTTGGATCCTGAAGTTTTTTGAGAATCGTTTTAATTTCCTTTCATTTCGTTTCTAGAAAACCCGTTAGAGGTGTTTTCCCATAAAAAAAGTAAAAAAAAAAAAATGCAATGCATTTCATTATCGTTGTAGAATGTAGAAGAGCCCTTCTATTGCAGGTAGCTAGATTGCATGGGCGTACGATGGGCAGACCTCGGAAGAATCAGGCGAAGCCGCCCTCAAAGTCCCCACCGAAGTTCGTAGCGGTGCGTAAATCTACGAGGCAGATAGCGAGAAAGCAGCAGAAGCAGGATGACGTCGTCGGAGTCAACGGCGAGATCGTGCAGTCGTCGAGGAGCAACAGTACGGACGATTCGGGCGAGAGCAAGGAGGACAGTAATCCCCCGAAGTTGCCGCCGAAGCGGAGTCAGCCGGTTCCGGGAAGAAAGCCAGGTCGTCCGCGTACGGTCAACAGGGAGAAGCCACCGGCGGTCGATAAGGTCGTCGAGGAATGCGAGAATCCGGTGAAATACGCGACGGAGAGCGACAGTCAGGATGCCGTTGACGAGATCGCGGAATCGCCGAAAAAATTGACCGCCGACGACGTGCGAGAAATGGTCGTCGGTGCGGGAAATCCGAACGAGAGGTCGCTCGAGGAGAACGCCTCGAGCGAGGTGCAATGGTCCGAGGACGTAATAGAGGAGACTATTATATGCGAGGAGATGGAGGTCGAGGGTGATTCGCTGGGCGGCAGTCGGTACACACTCGCGGACGACGGCAGCGTCGTGCTCGAGGAGGTTTTGTTGGTAAACGAGTCGGGCTTCGAGGGCGACAACGTCGTCGAGTTTACTGTGATACGAAACGAGGACGGTACGGAGTCGATGGTGGAGTCGATGGTCGTGGCTACGGACACGGATGTACCCACGATGAACGATCACTACGAGGAGACTAGCGAGTATAGTATAATCGAGGAGGGGGTCAATTGTTTAAGGATGAATGATGATTCGAAAGACGTTTCCAGCGTCGTTAAAAATAAGATTAACGACAAGAGTGCTATAGTCGCCGGTGAGAGGAGCAACAGCGGTCGTGGATACAATTCGGACGGTGGCAAAGATTCTCGGGACAAAGTTACGGGACGTAAGAAATCTAGTTTTGTAAAGAAAGATAAAAACGCACCTAACGCGGATGGATTAGGAAAAATTTTAGATAAAAGTTCGAAGGGCGTCGACGAGAACACCCTGAAGGAAGATTCCGGCTCGTCGATGGACTTTACCGAGGAGAATGGATCTTGCGGCAACGAGACACTTCTGGGACCGGACACGGCCGAGGAATCTAGCAGTAGCGAAATTGAAAAATTAACCGTAGCTAAGAAGGTTTCCAAGGAGGATATGCGATTGGAGAAAATCGACGACGAGCTGCAAGCTATGAGAATCGTTGATAAATCGAAGGAAGCTATCATAGTCGTTGACCCTTCGGACGTCGAGGATACGAGTTCGACGTCGGATTCTTCGGCGACGCGCAAAGAAATCGCTATGGTCGATCCGACGATCCAGGACGACGAGGACAGCGCGCTGAATTCCGACAAATCATCGGAGCAATCACGCACGGAGGAGAACTTCGCTCCCAAAGCTACTGAGAATATCGATAGCAATGGAAAGATTATTTCGCCGGTAGAGCCGGACATTCCTGCGATAGACGATGGCAAATCCTCGCCGAACCAGGAGTCCGGGAGAGGCAAAGCAAATCGCTCGAATCCAATTTCCACGAGGTCGTTGCCGGGCAATCAGTCGCAGAACAAGAATACCGATCGACCGCAAACCATCGAGGAACTGTCAAGGGACAGCGAGATGGACGGTAAAGCAGACTCCGAGGATACGAAGCTCTCGAGCAGCAGCGAGAACAGCAACGACACATTGCTGTCTCTGAACAGTTGCAAACTTCCGGACTTCGACAGCAAGACGCCGATCAGCAGCAGCAGTCTCGGCGAAGTTGAGAAAAAAGTTGGATTCAGGAGTCGGAGCGGAAGCACGGATACAACTGGCTCGGAGAGCGGTTCGAACAGCTCTGCCGTACGGCGGAGCAGTAGAATCCGGTCGATAGGCTTGATGAAGCAGAGGTACAGTCGCGCAGCATGCGTTTCACCTGGAGATCGACGGAGGCAATTACGCAGAGTCTCTGATAAAATATAATTAAAAGAAAGTCAAAGTTTCGTTGAAATGTAATTTAATTAGATAAGAGAAATTGCCTCTATCGCTCTCCGGCGACATTGCTTATCGTATTATCCGATGAGTCTACAAAATGTTTTATTCGTTGCAGATCCCGCGGTCGAGGACTCGTAACAAAGCCGAACTTGGATCTTTCCAAAGTAGTAATGCAGCAGGAACGCGACAGATTGGCGAGTAGCGCATCGACGACGATTCAGGATCTGCGGGACACTCTCGACAGTCAGTCGGAGACGCAATCGGATCGAGAGGGTAGCAACAAAACAGCGATATCGGGAGATTTGTCGGCTCCGTTGACTCCCGGCGTTACGGGTTACGACTCTGACTCCTCCAAGCCCGTTAAAGTAAAGTCCCGTTGGCGAAGATCGAGCGAGCTCGAGATGGGAGGCTCGACGTCAGGATCGCGGCTCGGGTTCGGAAGTCTCGGGTCGGTCGCTGGGAGCGGATCCGGGCCGGGGTCCGCGACTGGCAGCGATTTCGGATCTGGGCCTTCGTCGTGCGCCGGATCGGGTTCGAGCTCAGCGGCTGTTACACCCGTACCGAATGATTCGGACTTCGGCAAAGAGCCGGTCACAATTTCCAGCAACAGCAGCCACGGCGCTGCCATGTCTCCCGTTCCCAGGACTGTCGGAGCGAGAATTTCCTTGCCTATGGTACTCGAAGTCAAGGACAGGGAGATGGAGGAGAGGCTCAGCCAGTTTGAACACCTGAGGGAAAATGCCTACCTTACGGAACGGTAAATCTTTTCGTTCATCAACCTTTTGCTAAAAAACAAACGATGGCATTTCTAACTCTATTTTTCGTTAACCGACTTGTATTAGGTATACGAATAAAGAAACGAAGAGGATGGTTTGCGATTGTTTTCTGACGGAGGAGGAGATCGAGAGGGGAGAGCTTGGTTGCGGGGAAGATTGTCTCAACAGACTTCTCATGATCGAATGGTAAGGTCCATTTTGCAATACAAGACCCGTTTTTGGGGCTTCAAAATTAGATCGTTGCAGGTTTTTTTTTTCACGTGCCAATTTTTTTTTCTTCAGTGGTTCGAGATGCGTCGTTAGCGATCGTTGTACAAACAAAAGATTCCAGAACTGTGAATACGCCAAGTGCGAGGTGTTTCGAACGGAGAAGAAGGGTTTCGGTCTGCGAGCAACGTCGGATCTTTTAGCGTAAGACCTAAACGATTTTTTTTCTATAAAAAAATAAAATAAGTGAACCACACGAAATAAGCATAATGCAAGTGATATATTAATCTCGTAGTGGTGAATTCATAATGGAGTATGTCGGAGAAGTTCTCGACGCGAAGGATTTCCGACGGCGAGCGAAAGATTACTCGAAGGACAAGAATCGTCATTACTACTTCATGGCACTGAAGTCCGATCAGATAATCGATGCTACGATGAAAGGAAACATATCGCGTTTCATAAATCACAGTTGCGATCCCAACGCGGAAACCCAGAAGTGGACGGTAAACGGTGAATTGCGGATAGGATTTTTCAACAGGCGTTTCATCGCTACCGGTGAAGAGATTACCTTCGATTATCACTTTCAACGTTACGGGTGAGTTATGGAAAAAATAAATTAAAAATAACAACCGTCCCTCAGTCGTTCCCACCGAAACGCGATTGAATTTTTCTTTTCGCAAAACAGCAAAGAGGCCCAGAAGTGTTACTGCGAGGCAACGACCTGCCGGGGTTGGATCGGCGACACGCCGGAGGAGGAGAAGGAGAAGATCGAGAAGAAGGAGAAGCGCGATAAGGAGGAAAAGGAGGACAAGGACGAAGGCCGCAAGAAGAAGAAGGAGGCGAAGAAACCCGCCGGTTACATGGAAGACGAAGATGTAAGACATCGAATATCAAATCTCATTTTATTTATTTATTTTTCTCCGGACTTTCGTAAACACTATTTTAATTTACAGCTTGAAGAGGAGATCGACAAGCTTTGCCATTGCGGCCTGAAGAATCGCGCGCACACTTTGACCCTGAGCAGACTGATGGTTCGCAGCCGTGAGCTCGAGCACCGTACGCGTCTCCTGCGAATAATACAGAGCGGCGAGCAGCCCTGTCGTCGATTGTTCCTCGACTATCACGGACTGCGTTTGATATGGAGCTACATGATGGACATAGCCGCAGACGAAACCGAGGAAGCTCAACAATTCAGACTCGAAGTCCTCAAGACATTGAGTACACTGCCAATACCCAATAAGACAATGCTTATGGACAGTAAGGTTTTTAGCGTAGTGCAAAAGTGGTCCGAGGAGAGATACTTGTCACCGCGTCGTGAATCACCCGAGGACGAGCAGACGAGCAAGTCGACGACGCCGTTGAAAATCGAGGAGATCGACAGCAACTGTGATAGCAACGAAAAACCGAGTACCGAGCAGAGGAGCGAAGCTGCTGCTGCTGGGAGCAGCGAGAAAGAAGTAGCCGACGAGACAAAACCGGAACTTCCTGATCAAGCTCTAATTCCCGAGCTATCGACGAATCTACTGAACGAGTGGGCCAATCTGAAGGAAGTCTTTCGGATACCAAAGAAGGAGAGAATCGAGCAGATGAAGGAGCACGAACGAGAAGCAGGTACGAAATTATTATTCGTTGATATTTTGTTTATTGAGAAGATATCGGTTCGTATGAAATTTTATCCGTAACATCTTTGTATATAGCAGACGATGATTATAATTTTTTTCGATCGATCTTAAATATTTCGAATAAATATGTTTATAGATCGAGGATACAGAGAAGACTTGGAGAAAGAGGACGTACGCGAGACTTACTACGACAGAACGAGATCGGACAGATACGGGCGTGGCGACAGTGACAAGAGAATCGATAGAAGACGAGGCCGGGAGTCGCCGGACTCGGAATCTTATCGATCGAAAGATAAACGTACAGAGGAGAGATCAAACTTGGTCCCGGTGCCTCGTCTCACCAAGTTCGAGAGGCGTCAGCTCTTCGCGATGAAGGTCGCCAAGGAGGAGGAGGAGAGACTGCGCCGTCAGCAGCAGGAATCGTGGCAGGAGCACGAGGCCCGTTGCATCGCGCTTGGTATCGATCCTCACACCACCGCTACGGTGGATCCTCAGACCGGATATCCGCTGTTCTTCAATCCGGCACTCGGGCAATGGCAGCCGTATCCTCTCCAAGGTTTCACATTTAATCTAAATTTCTTTCAGTATTTCATCGATGCAAGATGATAATTTTTATTTTAATCTTTTTTTTTTTTTTCTTTTCCCAGACGGCGAAATCGCAGCGCAGTGCACGCCAATGTACTCCTCGGCGATGCCGTCGGGACACCCGTCGGAGATATCTCCGGCAATCTCGCAAAACGTATACGGCGCCGGTTTTCCACAATCGGCGGTGACTTATCCAGGAATGTCTCATCACCTTCAACAATATTCAGACCCCAGTATCGCTCAAGTTCACAACGGAACTCCGCCGATCGCAATGCCGGGGCAGCCGCTCTACGTCGATAAAACATTGGAAACTCCGTTTCCCACTGCCGAAACTGTAGAGCCGGAAGAGGATCCGACGCCACAGCCGGACGTCCCGCCAATAGATCTTCCGCCTAAGTGGAAGTGCGCCAAGGACGGTCGTGGGCGTTTGTACTATTATCACGTGAAGGAGAGAGTATCGCAGTGGTTGCCGCCGCCGCCGGATCACATCGGTGTTCAACCTGATTCCTCGTCGAGCTCCGAATCCAGCGACGAATCGAGCTCGTCGAACGAGGAGGAGGACGATCAGGACGAGGATCGAGGCAACGAAGCGGTCGTCGAGGATATGGATTGCACCGTCGCGAATACGGTCGATAACGCTTCCGGCAACGCCAAACATCCTGCCGCTAATAAATTAGACCCTCGTGGAATCGTCGGCGGTGGCCCCGCCGTCGTCGTGCCGGAACCGAAGAAGCGACGAGACGGTTTAGTTCAGGAGCGTATAATAAGTGTAAGCATAATCAATATTTCCTTTGACTTGTCTTCTTCGTTTACATTTCGTTTCGTTAATTTAATTTATGTTCTCGACAGCCTCGACGAGAGGAGGATCGCGTTGATCACAAGAAATACAAGGATGTGAAGGACAAAATGAGACGACAGAAGGAACGGGCGAGATTGAAAGAGCACGTCGACAAATTGAGAAAGCATCGACGAGCCAATAAGTCTAAATCGCACTCTAGGCACAGCGCCAGCAAGATTCAACAGGACGCATCGAGTGACGTTATCGCCGCTGCCGAGAGAAAAATCAAGGACACGTTTAGGATAAATATGGCGAACGTTATGGTTCATTTCTTGAATCCGTATAGAAAAAACGATTGCAAACAAGGAAGAATCACTAACACCGAGGATTTCAAACACTTGGCGAGAAAGGTAGGCTGGTTTGTTTTTATACTAGTTTTCAGACTAATCCTTAACTTCGAACTGGCGTTGATCACACTGTAATTTTTTTTCTCGTAATTCTCGCAGCTCACGCACTTCGTGCTTGCCAAGGAGCTGAAACATTGCAAAAGCGTCGACGAGCTACAGTGTAACGACAACGTTAAACACAAGGCGAAAGACTTTGTACGTAAGTACATGAATAAATTCGGTGAGGTTTATCACAAATCGGACGAAGATTGATAGTTGACAGTAACGAATATATCAGTTTTTCATATTTTCGTTTATTATTATTTATTACGAGAATCTTTTGTCCCTGTACACGGCAATTGTAAATCCCAATTCGCATAGATACCGTATGTAGATACATTCTGAAGTGTAGGAGGTATAATGTGAAGAAAAAACAAAACCAATTAGGTACGAAAATTTCTATATGATGAACGTGACAGTTATCTACACAATATATTTTAATTATTTATGGGCAAAACAATTTCTAATTTTAGATATTTTGTATAAAAAAAAAAACAAACAAAAAAGACAAAAAACTGAACGATATTATGAAACTTCGTAACGTACCTTGGAGACGAATTTTTTCACTTTTTTTTTTCGTTCTTTCTTCGAATTACTAATGTGACTCAATTCTCGGATTCTATTATTTTCCATTTTGCAATGATAAAGCTTATTGATATGCAGAGCCAAGATTATTTCTATGTATGAATGGAGAATACGTTAGACGTAATGAGATTGAACTGTTGTTAATATAAGACTCTAAATATAATGTCCTCTTTGGAAATATTGTAAATATTATCTAATATAAACAAGTTTACAAAATTCATCGGTGTTGCGTGTCGTTAGTCTCGAATTTTAAGGATACCTACCCGTTCATCGTCGAGCCTCGTCGAGGCGACAGTGTGTAGGATTGTCCAACGCAATAAATTTAAAAACTAACTATTGATTCAATCAATAAGTGATTCACATACAACATGGTATATTTTTCCTTTAATATCGTTAAAATTAAAAATTATAAATCATACATATAAAAAACTGGGCACTCCTCTATTCCATCGTTCAATTGCATATTCACATGTTACAGCCCTATAAGTATAAGATAGGGGGGCGGGGAGTAGTTGGGATAAACGAAATCGATAGTATTATCAGCTTTTCTTCTTTATTAATTTTAAACCAACAGCGTCATTGAGCATTGGTTCAGTTGCCAATCAATAATCGTCGTTTCTCTTTAACGCCTAGCTGTGTAGTTAAAACTTGCCGACTCTGGGGCGGAGATGAGACTATACATTACGGTAGTTCATCGGACTCTTCTTTCATCTATTTATATCTTGGGGGCGTCTAGACGAAAACCCATGAGCTCCAAATTTTTTTTTCTTGACCCCCGGTGTATCGTCGCATTTATGGTTTGAACTAGACTATATCGCGCGCAACTGAGGTTCGTTGGCGGTAGAGCGCTCACCGTGGGTTCCTTAATTCATTCGTTTCTGTCGCTGGTTACATTCGTCATGAACTCCAAATACTTTTGTCCACTTTCCTGTGGTCCTCAATTCACACTGTTCTGTAACTGGCTGCATTCGAGATACATTTCAGAGACAAATAAAAAATGTTCTCTGTATAGTCCAGTTGAAAAACAGCATTTTTCAACTACAGGGAAGCGTCACTTCAGGTTTGAAAATCTGAAGTGACTTCATACGTCGTTTCCGGTCGAAAAACGTGATTTTCAATCCGGAAGTGACATATTTCCAGTTTGACGTAACTTCCAGTCAAAGACTAAATGTTTAAACCGGAAGTGACGTTTTTCCAGTATGGGGGCATTTCCTGTTGAAAACTGAGATTTTCAAACCGGAAGTGACGTCGTTATGAATTTTTTCTCTAGAATACATCTCGAATGCAGCCAGTGACAGAAACGAATGAATTGCGTGAAACATGAACTTTTTAGGAGTTGATGATGAGGAGCGGAGCTTGCAGGAGGCAGAACCGTGGAAGAAGGATTCTAGTCGAGTCGCTGAATCTCCATCGTGACGACGATAAACGGTAAGTATTTTTTTCAATTTTTTTTTAGGAACCCCATTTAGTCAGTCTAAATCTAATCTGTCCTAATAACGTCGGCATCATCATCATCATTGAACTCTAAATGGTATAACTCAACCGCTCTCTTGTCTAAGTACACAAATGATACAGTTTGCGTTATTTTATTAGTTTTTTGTTTTTTTTTATTATTCCTCTTCTTTCTCATCATTCTCACATTCATCTATGTAAAATGTACTTCGTCATAGTAGAGTTATTACACCTTGTATTCATTGATAATTGTTTATAATAATATTTGATAATAATACAGTTGTGATCAGCGATGATTTCATTTTTAAATCTTTGTTTTAATCGTTCGCCTGTATTCACCATTCATCGTCGGTCTCGTCAGTGGTCGAGTACTCGGTTGTCAATTATAATATAATAAAAAGTATGTATATTATTTATACCGTGGGGGAGGGGATGGGAATACAACGATATCGAACACGCGCACTCTCATGATAGGCGCGACGATACGATTGCATTACAATTATCGCGCTTCATAATATTCACAAAGAATTCATATCTCGTCAGCATTTGTAAAACAATATCAACTATATACGCAATTATTGTTGTTAATGATTTCTGTTTTTTTCTTTTTTTTTTCTTTTTTAATCGTTAAGGGTAATCGTAATGATTATTGTTAAACGTATTTACAGAAGAGGTATATATCAGTTAATATTAATGTGGTAATATTTATAATAAATTAGGATTACACTGCGCATTTTTTTTCTTTCACTACTGTGGGACAAGTTTCTTGTTCTTGTGATTTTTTTTCTTGGGCTCTTTCTAGAGGAGTCGCTTCGTCGGCTGGATTGATTCACTTCTTCTCGTTTCTTCTTTGCTCTCACTCTCTCGCCCTGCCGGAATTATCGGGTCCAGCGAGAGGACAGAGCTTATCGTAAGTCTCGTTGAAACGTACAAAAACGAATATTGCTCTCGCGTTGCGATCGATCGCCGATGACCACTCGGCTAAGGTGAATAAACTGTACATTAATCACGCTAGTCACACCACAATCTTGGCCTGAATACAGCGCGACTCGTTGGAATTGAACAAATAACAAATATTAACTCGGCAAGGCATTTTTTTTTATTATTATTTTTTTTTATCGAGACCATCGTCGATCGAGCAAAATGCAAAAACGCTGCTCACTTATCGGCATCGTGTTTTTTTCTATTTTTTTTTCTTTTAAAACAATAAAGCCAACGCGACCGGTGGGAATGGGGCTTTCTAAAAAAACACTCGCTAGTCACGCGATCTGCGAGACGTGCGGCAACGCGGACCGACGCTTTTTATATTTTCCACACCGGTGCTACATCCTAACGAGAAGGAACGGGCTCGATAATCACCTATAAATATCTAGTCTAAAACTAATCTAAAAGCTACACGTGTTTTTTTTTCATTCGTGTGTCGTGTGTCTCGTGTTGGCTTTTTTTCTTTCTCTTACTGCATTTGCCACTTTCCTATGGCCTACTAAACTCATCTCCACTACTTCACTTAAAATGTCATTACTACACGCGAACTATCTCACCACTAAGTTAGCAACATGGACTTTATTATTTGTTTGTTTGTTTTTTTTTCTTTTCAATTTTTTTTTCTTCTTTTTCGCCAACCGATCTCTCAAATATCGTCTCTCACGCGATACCCTTTCTTTAAAATATTATTCTGTGTTTTGTCCCCTTAACGCCCTAAGAAGAGGATTATCGTTAACCAATCTGGCATTTTGTTTTTCTTCTTGTTGTTCTTTTCTTTAACCAATTAATTATCGTTAATTATTCTTAGAACTAGGGTTTCTTTTTTTTCCTTGCCTTATTACTTATGTACCTCGGTGTTTTCAATCGTTACCATTGTATTTATATTGTAATGTATCTTTATGTATAATATATTTATTTTACTCGGATATATCACTTTAAACCCCCCTCTCCCCCCCGCCCCACGTGCGCCAAGCACGGACCCAAAAATCTTCGGGAAACCGGTGTGGTCTATTGTATGTGTTTGTGTGTGCGCAATTCGCCGTTTTTATATCGACGCCTTTCTTCAATTCATTAAGAGATTAGAAAGTCAAACGGCATTCGCAAAGCCCAACAATTTTCACGAATATTCTGTTTAGCAAAAAGTTTTTGTTGGACGAATGTTTTATACTTTTGAAGGTTTATAGATGATGATATTCACTCAAGACAAGTGCATCGTCAACTCAAAGTTATTCTCAACGTTATTTATACCCTGTAAGGTAGATTGAAGGAACATCATCAATAAACGCCGTGACACGGTGCGAGCACACGGTTGTTCTTTTTTTCATAAAAAACAAATCTGATATTATTAGCGATAATTGACTTGGCTTCGAATCGCTCAGCGGCAGCAATAATGGTTTCTTGGAATTTTTGTTCTTAGTCAGCGCAGTGAAGAAGTTTTCTTTTTTTTTAATGCGTTTGCACGGCTGTCCGAGAAGATTGCAAGAATACATTGTATATTCACCACTTCAGCATAATTCGCAAAGATTTTTGGCGAAGCCCGTACCCCGCCTTGACTTACACTTGAAAACGTTAATCATCAGTTATCATCATCCTCGCATCCTTTTTTTTATTATTTTTTTTATAATCTCACTCTCACTTCGACATTCTCACGGTCCCTCCCGCTCGTTCAAACTCTCGTACTAATTTTATATCGTGTGCAATACGATTACGTAGTTAGCAATTATCATTATTTACTTTATTATAATTAGTGTTACAAAAGCTTGATTATTTGGATCGGACTGTAGCAATATATTCACATAACTATTCATCGTGGAAAATAAAAATTCAACGTTTACATTACAATCACTCAACCTTCCTCTCTCTCTCTCCCTCTCTTTCTCTCCTTCTGTATCTCCATCGTGCTTCGCTTCCTCGCGATTATTCGATCGTGCCGACTTTGTAGATTACCCCCCCATTAATTCATAATAAATACAATAATTCTTTTTTCCATCGGTTCTCCGTTCATAATCGCGTATACTTGGCCTACGGTATAGCAATATCAACGCCTATGCAGACTCCGAGGTCGTCGGTCCTTGCAAACATCTTCCTCTCGTTCTCGCGACAAAATGTACACAGACGTCTTCGTTGACTTATTCCTTTCCTCCTCATTACAACGAAACACTCTCTCGACTCTCTTTGCGTACGAAATCTCCGCTCGGGATTGACGTAATAAAATTTCAAAGGAAAACCATCGAAACTCAACTCGTCGACAAGTATCTCTCGGTCTTCCGTCGCTGGAAACTGATTTCACGAAACGCGCGCGCGGATTATCATCGCGTCAAAGATCTGTCCAAGTAAACAGTACAAAACTTTACAAGCTATGTGACGTGGCTCTCGGGAACCTCGTCTATTGCAGGCTTTGTTTCGGCTTCTCGAAAAACATATTTTTTTTATCTTTTTTTTTTCTATCCACGCTTTCCGTCTCGTTCGTAAAATCCCTTCGTATATCACTAACACGCTCTCCTACACTCCGATGATAATAAGTTTTACAGTTTCTCTATTGTCATTCCCTCGCGGAAGGAATATGGTATCTATTATCAAAATATCGTATACCCGCGTGGGTACACTTTGAATGAGTAGCCTAGACAGTGGTGTGTGTCGTGTGGAATTTTCCTCGTCGGGAAACACCCTCGTGCCGATGTTTATCTCCTCGATTTTTTTTCTGCATCTCGTTGAGTGTACGTGTAATGTTTATTTTTTTTCTCTTTTTCATTATTATTTTTATGTATGTTTTATCTTACTGGTGTATCATCGTCAATTCGCCAAAGAGTCAGAGACGCCTCGATCGACGAGAAGGAGAAGAGGATTCCGCGCGGCCGTGCATTTTTATTTCTGTCGATCAGCGATCAGCTCGGACTCGTGGCGATTCGGCAAAGAGAGTTACCGGAATCAAAGTTTGACGATATTGTTGTTGTTTTCTTTCTTTCCGTTTTCGTTTTCATCCCCGCCTGTGTTTTACTAACGATCAAGCGAGATCGTCGGTGCTGACTTATCGGCGAGGAAGCGCGACTTTCGGTCTGTCTACCGTGATCCAGCGGTTTCCGACGGTTGAGCTGAAGTCACTGGATTGTGACTTGTCTCGTACTCCATCACCTCCTGGTAAATCAATTCCTTCCATTGATCGACCGTGTGTTCCCTCTCGTCGACGCTGTGATCGTAGGGACCCGGTGCCGGCTGCAAACGAAAATACCATCATTTCTTTGCATTTTCAAGACCTAATTTATCGTGAAATCCGATAGTTTTTCGTAAAACGTTTAAAAAAATGGTAAATCTACCGAACTGGAAGTTTTTATGCAAAAACTGGTACATTATGTTTAATGTACAATTGTGATGAAAAATTAATATACTTTTATAGTAAAATTAAAGTATTCAATATACTGTACATTTATTTTTTATAACAAAATTGTACATGAAAATTGACACACCAGTTTATTTTGATTGAACGAAGTTAATTCGTAATAATTTCATTGAATCAGTAAGACTAGAATACTTAAAAGCAAAAAAGTCGAGACACTCCTTTATTAAATCGTTGATTTTAATACTTACAGCATTGACCTCTCCCTCGTCGTACCAGACGTTTATGTAATTGTGCAGCAAAGCGTCGTCTACCGAGATACGCCGTTCCGGATCGATCACTAGCATTCGCGAGAGCAAGTCCCTGGCTTGGCTCGCTATTCACAGAGACATTTCAGCGTTATAGTACGAATAAATGATATTCAATGAATAAAAATAAAATAATATAAAAAAGTGCCAAGACGAGGTTTTTCACTTACCTTTCAGTCTATTATGTTCCGAGGAATCCGTGGGAAATAGAATATCCGGGAATAGCCTCTCGAAGGGATAACCAGGATATCGTGGCCTGTTCTCCACGTAATTTCTAACCGTTGGTTGAAGCCGCTGCATGAATTCTTGCGCTGGCGTACCGAGCTGCTCGATTATCTTGTTCCACTGATCGATGTGATCAGTACCGGGAAATAGTACACCGCCCCTTATCATTTCTCCCATTATACAACCGACTGACCAGATATCCACGTTTTCCTTGTAACCCATTCCGAGAATAACTTCGGGCGCTCGGTAATATCGCGTCACAACGTACGGTGTCATCATGAACGTTGTGCCTGCGGTTCTCGCGAGGCCGAAGTCGAGGATCTTCAGGGTACAGTCGGACTTTACGACAATGTTGCTGGGCTTCAAATCCTGGTGGACAAAAAATTAAACAAATACGACATTATAATTCGCAAATCTCCGGAGGGTCTACGATGGAACGGGACGTTCGCCCTAACGGAACTGAGGTGACTGTCGGCAGACTGCAAACAGACTAATGCACAATGCGCAATATTTTTACTTGCTCCAGATTGGTGTATAACTTTTATTTTAACGTCGTATTTCGGGTAATCTTTGCAACCATCGTCGTGTACAGTAGAACCTTGCCTATCCGGCCATCGATCAACCGAGCCACCGCGTTATTCGAGGCACCCAACTCATCCGAGGCCTCCGCGTTAACCGAGGTGTAGGCTCGGATAACTCGGGAAACTCGGATAAAACGGATAAAGCCGCAATGCCGACGCGCGGGTTCGTTCGCAACGGCTATTTGGTTGCATACACTCTTAATCTTGTGCAAATTTGCTGCATCTTTACATTACGAGCTGCAAATACAACAGTTCGGATTCTAGAGTCAATGGTTTATGTTTATATGAAGTTATTCTTTAACAAAATGATAATTATATTTAGAAATAACTACATTGACTAATAAAGTTGATGTTTATATGAAGTGGTGTGTTATTTTTTTAATAAATTAAATATATGATAATAGTACAACTTTGAATAGAATATTTTATGCGCGTTATCTGAGAATTCCCTCATCCATACTGTAGTCTTATTTATTTGACTTGTAATCGGATGGGGATCGCTCGAGTCCATCAAATCAGAGTTGCATATTAAGTTTAAAAGGTTGCACAAAGCGATCGGTCTCGTTCCAGTATAGACGGCCTTTCGTCATAGTCGCGTAACTCGCAGATGCATGTCTGGACAACCATAGTGCGACTGCGATTACGATGCAGCTCCGAATCCGTGCTCGCACCAGTTCCGCAAGGGCGACGATAATAACTCTACCAACCCTGTGGATTATTCCAGCGGAGTGTAAGTGCTTGATGCCGCACAGCATCTGATAGAGAAGATAAGACATGCGTTCGTGATCCAAATCCATCTGGATAACTTGGCACAGATTGGCGTCCATCAGCTCCATAACGAGATACACATCTTGAAACTCGTCCAGCGAACGCTGAGGGGTGAATGCGTTCAAGAGACCGATTATCTGTAAGTAAAAAAAACGTGGTGCACATAAGTTCAGATTCCAATAGAAGGTAAATTCGTTTTGAATGGGGTAAAAATGAAAACAAACTTACATTTTTGTGATTGACGAGTTTCATCAACTTGAACTCTCTGTAAGCTCTCTTCGCGTGGGTAACGTTCTGAAAGGGTCTCGAGAGCTTCTTGATCGCAACATTTTGAGCGGTGACCGTATCGTATGCCGCGCTGAAAGTAAATAAACATACATGTGATTTAATGTAAGTTTGTTGATAATTTTGCTTCCTCACAGAGGAAGCTTTGTTTTCGTAAAAAAAATTTGAGATTTTAATGTCAGAATACTTAAAATAGTCTAAAACGTCGAGAAATATGATTTTTAGCTGGCGTCCGGATGTATGTGTGAGTGTATGTGTGTGGGTATGTGTGTGTGTGTGTATGTGTGTGGGTATGTGTGTGTGTGTATGTGTGTGGGGATGTGTGTGTGTATGTGTGTGTGTATGTATGTGTGTGTGTATATACAGAGTTGCATCGTTTAAAATTACTATAACTCGGAAATGGCTTGAGACAGCGAGTTGAAATTTGGTACACTAGTAGAGCGATCACGTCGCTTCGTTCACTGCTATTTTCGTGAACATTGAGGACCAACTGAAGATTTTATGCGATTTCCAATGACAAGGCCATATGAAAATTTCATTTTGCAGCTTTTATGAGAAAGTCACATGACAATTTCAATTTGCAACTTATATGAGGAAGCCATATGAAAATTTCAATTTTCAACTTTTTTTTATTGTAGTTGATTATTTTTTTTTAACTTACCAGACGATTCCTTGAGCCCCCGAACCGATGGGTTTAAGATTCTGATAACGCTTGAGAATAGTGAACTTGGTGTCTCCGACCTCGACCGTGTAGAACATGGCGAATAGCCGGGTTGTCATGTCAGGCCACAGGTAAGGCATGCGCCTCGGTGCACCTCCTCGCCTCTCCTGCACCTGTATCTCCACACCGGAGCACTCCTGGTGCACTCTACGAGGACTAACGCTCTTAGCCACTTTGGGTGATACGAGATTCGTGAGATCGAGGCTCTACCGTTCCCGACGACTGAAGAACGACCGGCGATCCTCGACGGCTGGTGAGCCGTACGATCGCTTGGATTTCCAAAGCTTCCTCCTCGACGATATAAGGCTGAACTTTGCGATTGGATTGCGAATCACACGACAGGTCTCTCGCTAAATTCACCCTACTTGTTTATCCTGATCGTCAGATTCGTCTGCAACAAATAAAAAATATTATTAGATTTAAAGACATAATAATTTTGTCAATGATACTGTTATTAAGATAAGATTTTCAAATAATGGGAAACTAGTTATATTTTTCCCAGCTGACAGAAAGTCATAGGGGCATAAGGAACTTCCGGTGTGAAAATCTCAGTTGTCAACCAGAAGGGACGCCACAGGGGAGAACCTCATTTCCGGTTTGAAAATCTCAGTTTTCGAACGGAAGTGGCGTTATACAAAAAATACGTCACTTCCTAGTAAAAAATCTCATTTTCGGTAGACAGTGACAGAGGCGTTGTACCGGAAATATGTCACTTCCGGTCGAAAAATGTAATGTTGGTCCAAAAGTGATGTGATACCGGAAGTGCGTCACTCCCTGTGTGAAAATCTCATTTTTCGACCGGAAGTCAAAGATTTTAAATTTCAGTTTTCAACCGTAGCGACGTTTTCCCTACGATATCACTTCCGGTTGAAAACTGACATTTTGAAACCGGAAGTAACGTTTTCCCGTACGACGTAACTTGCGGTATAAAACTGAGATTTTCTCACCGGAAGTGACGCCACTTCGGGTACGCGCGAGAAGCGCGAGAATGTTGCTACAGTGATATGAAAACTTCAACTGAGAAATTTCTTCAAATTTAATGTGCACTAAGAAAAAGAAATGGTTCAATTAAGCAAATGCGCGGTGACATATGTTCGAAGGTGTATTTCCTTGGTACAACAAAAATGTTCATTTCAATCGACAAATTTCGAGTAAATTGAAGCAAATAATTGTTTAACAAAACAATGCTTTATTTGTACCAAACAAATAAGAACTTTGTATGTCAGCGCGACTTTTGGTTAACCCAACGAATTTTTTTTCTCAGTGTCATCGTTAGCCCTCCAGATGTCTCCATCCCGTATAATAAAAATCCCCGAGAATTCGATAACTCGTCGAAACACACGCGTACAATCCTCTCAACGAAAATTTGAGTTTCACTCCGTTCCATCTAAGTGCCATCGGGAGGTTCGCGTGGGGAACGGTGGCACGAGTCTGCGAAATACGCGCGACGGTTTAATGGCCCGAGGGGCGAAACGGTAATTATGTACTACGACCGGCATCAGCCTCTACCACAGTAAATACAGATAACGCGAACGAGCAACGGAAATAGACACATATAATACGTACACACACGCATACCCACAAATATATGTGTACGGGTATGGACAGAGAGCGCGACAGTTATTGCAATTATCGACGAGAATTCGTCGATTAGTGTTTCCTAGGTGGAGAACCGCTGTGTCCCGATGGAGCTTTGCGCGTACCCTCCGCGAGTCCCCGTATGAGGGATGCGAACATTAACGTTAACGACCCTCGATGGTATCGGGCCGGACAGCGAGGGTCGAGGCTCGCGTCTCTATTATCGCGCATTTCGGCCTCGCGGGCCGCAGGGAAACCGGTGTACAAGTCTCGTAACTCAGCCCTCTATCTTCCTCCGAGTATCT
>JAPYZD010000965.1:0-40887 GCA_030522725.1 Ichneumoninae sp. B BG-2022a | reverse complement strand
GTTAACCAATTAATTTTTTGATGAATTTGTTAATAACATTTTGCAATTATTATTATGCAAAATGAATCTTCTCAGTACCTTTAGTATACACGATTTTTTTCAGACTTTTACACCATCAAGAAGTACTTGCAATTTTCTCTTATTGTTGTTGAACTTATGCGAAGTTAGCGCGCGACAAGACTCCCTCCTTTATACGCATACTGCGATACAGTGTATACGTATTGCAAACGAGTGACTAAAAAAACCCCACTGACTCATGTGAATGTCGCACACTAGTCAACAAGTTTTGACTTAGTGAATGTTTCACACTCGTCGAGAATTCCCTTTCTACGCCCTTGCCATACAAATAACTAATCTGACCATCAGTTAATCGATACTGTACGTCGTGTTGTGGCGAAGTACAAACTCGATTACAAACTATTGTTTGTTTGACTTCAAACGTTAGCTTTTCGGATGTAAACGCTTTTAAGTGATACAAGTACTCACATCTGTCGTCGTATGTACCAAGCTCGTAGTCGTTTCTCACTCTTCTACGCCGACAAGTCGTTTTGTCGTCTAGTGATTCACAGTGTGCTGTAGCAGGCACCAAAGATAAGTTATCGTTGGTTATACTTTTAGACAAACGGAAAGCTATTTTCTTTGCTGGGTTTATGTTTTGAAGATATCCAAGGCTTACGCTTTCGGCCGCCCGACGGTCGAAACTATGCCGAATACCAGTGAGGAAGAACCGATAAACCAGCGCGCTACTTTATCGGTAACAAGAACGTATAACAACCAACGTAATTCAGCTGGAAAAGTAAAACGCGTCTATGCGACGCACGATCGTTGAGCGCCGATCAACTTCCGGCACTTGCAGCCAATAAAAAACAAGATACCTACCGCCAAAAGAACAGTCAGCCATCTGTGGCGCTCGCGTCGGTCCAAAACCAATCGCCCTCCACCCCGCGAAAAGCTGCCGAACGGTCGGTTCAATCACGTCGGTGATGTGAAACCGCCAGTCGTGTTGGTTATGATAACTCGTGTTTATGTTATATTTTCCCGTGCTTTTTTTTATAAAATCAGTTCAATAGAGATTGCCACGACCGTTGCAATGTCGTAGCATAAGGCGATCGAGTCACGCACAAACATTGTAAACTGCCATTTAACTTCGGAAGCGAATCAAGCATCGCGTTATTGACGATGGGCAAAATGACACAAATAACATGGCCCGAAGAATACTCGGAACTCCAGGTAGTTATTGTCATCGACATATATCCATTTACAATTGTAGATATTACACTGATTAGAATAAGCATAATTACTGTTCGGCGATTGATCTTGGCTCCCTCGTATTATTCGCATTGCGAGAGCAAAAAATTCCGAGTGGAAGATAGATTTCGATATACCGAAAGATCACGTTTTTTCGTTTTTGTAGTAAACTGGAACAGAGCGCTCCATTTTACGTGGAAGGTATATCTATATATCCAATAAATATAGATATACTTTCCATGTAAAATAGAGCGTTCTGCTCCAGCATAATCTGAAAATGAACAGACCTATTGTCTCTCCCAAACCGTGCACGTAACTCGTCTTTACTTTTTGCAAGCAGTTTGATAGAGACTGCCATGAGCGTTGCAATGTTGTAGCATAAGGTGATCGAGTCATGCACAAAAGAATTGCAAACTGCAAATTGTTTTGCTTCTGAGGTTGGAACTTTGGAAGAGAAATGAGTATCGCATTATCAATGATGAGAAAAATGGTACAAATAACATGGCCCAAAGAATGTTAGAAAACCCTGGGAGTTATTTTCATTGACAATCTATTTACAATTCAATTTCGTGACAGGCCCTTTTTGCACAGTACACAGATTGCAATTCACAAATTACTGTTCGGTGATTGCTCTTGGCTCCCTCGTATTATTCTTGTCACGAGAAAAAAAAATTCCAAGCCGACTATAATTTTCAATTGACCGAACGATTGTCCCTCCTGACAACTATGCACCAAATTTGTCTCCACTATTTATTTATTTGTTTTTTAGTTTACGGAATGAATCCTTTTACTACATATAATAATAAAAAATAGATCAGTAAATCAGTAAATTATGAAAGTGTCTCTACAATTAGAATAATATCACCAGTTCGCATCTTAATATAAAACTAGACAAAATGTATTTCATTATTTCATTTCAACATTAATAATCAACACACCGATTATTTATTTTTAGTTGCCCTATTATTCAGGGATAAAAGTCATTCAATGATAAGAATTCGTCTCTTAACTACTGCTTTAAACTCACTAGCAGATGCTCAGAAATTAATTATTTCCCCAAGGGTATTGGCGAGGTTAATGATCTTGCTCCGAACTCACTTCTAGTCTTTATTTATTTATTTGTCGAGACGCTGCTGCGTCTCTTGACCACCAATGTATATCTATTTACAATCCATTGCCGCGGCAGGCACTTTTTACACAGTACACAGATTGGAATTGAGTTATTACTGTTTGTTGAAAAACATTCTTGGTAGACGATAGATTTAGATTTACCGAACGATTGTCTCTCCCGATAAATGAGTACTTTTGTTTCTGTTATCCGTCTTTCTGTTTTATCTTTCGCAGAGAATCGACGAGTTGCTGCTGTGCGGGATTTGTTACGAGTACATGGAGACATCAGTGATGACACCTTGTTCTCACAACTGTAAGATACAAGAGTTTTTACGTCAGTAAAAAAGTATTGTGTCCAATGCAAAATAACTTATAATTTTTTGCCTGATTTGTTCGTTTTTTTTTAGACTGTTCTCTGTGCATAAGAAAATATCTGCACTACAAGACCCAGTGTCCAGCTTGCTTCGAAAAGACCTTTGAGAAGGATCTCCACACCAATAGAATATTGGACGATCTAGTTTCGTACTTCAGAAAGATCAGGGTGAAGCTCGTGGATTGCATAGTGGGAGCGAAGGTCGAGAGGATTCGAGAGAACGAAGGTGTTCGTGATTCGCCAAATGTAACACCCGTAAGGCCTGCGAGAATGAATCAGATTCAAAAGAAAACTCCGCCTCAGAAGGTCGCCGTGGAGCAGAGCACAGTGGCGCTGGACGGCGCTCGCGTATGCAGAGACGATGTATCGGCGTCGTTCGGGACTCTTTCGGCAAAGAAATTGGCCAGTCCCAGCACCAGCGGTACGCCAAAGGTCGCAAAAATTTTTACACCTAAAAGCAAAGGCAACACAAGCGCCGGCGTCTCGAACATTAAAACTGTACTGTGTCCGGTGTGCGGAGTCGAGATATCCGAGGTTCACGTCAACAAACATCTCGACGATTGTTTGAAACGAGAGAACGCGATCCCACAATGTGCGAGGTAATGTTCGATTCAAACTTTGTTCAATTGAATTTCTGCATGGGTCGACATGGATTGCATACTTGTCCTTTGCAGCACAGAAAAATCAGTGTACGCTTGTAAAATGTTGCTTGATGTTAAGAAATTTGCTTTACTGCAAGAGACTGCTTACGTGGTGCAAAGCTGTATAGTACATTGTAGTCGTTTTGTATTAAAACATATATTTATTTTTTGGATGCTCTAGCGCATGGAATTTGCAATTACAAAATAATACACATTTTATTTGTATAATAATAAGTAAATAATAATAATAATAATTATTATTTATTTAATATTATGCATGAAATATTCATTTCGTCATATCGCTTTGACGCGGTTGCTATTGATCAGTCTTGTATGTTGGTATTCACCGCATTTTTATACGTCGTGTTACACGTCGGCAATTATCGATCAATTGATTTCGTATCTTTGAATTCTTTCATCAAAGTCTCGTTTCTAGAAGATCCAGATTAATTAATAGTTTCGTAGACGAAGCTTTGGAGATATTAATCCCAAATATTTGGAAATATTAATCCATGGACCAGTTACGATAAATTAATGATTGTCTCTACGACTATCCTAGCAATTTATCATGGGCAACCCCATTCGAAATCTTGAAGCGTATAGATGTGACCGGTCGCTGCGAAATGTTTTTAAAAACTCATTTGAAAATAGAAAATGGAAATGCGAAAATAATTATTTTACCGATCGAGTAATTCAAAATTTCATTACAACATTCACAATTGATGTGACTATCTTCTCTTCCGAGTCGCTCGATCTGAGGATACCCGGATTTGCGTGTTATGAAGATCAAATTTGGTGAATCGTACCATACTTTAACTATGTATAACCCCGTGTATGGTGGAAGTTTTTTTTGCTTTGGGCTCCGTTGGCACTTTTAGATTGTAACATATATTTTATCACATTTTTCACTGGTGCAGTGACAGCGCACCTAGACGAGTGTTTTTTTTCGTGCGATACACAGTGCGAACATGGAGTGCAGTAAAAAATGGTCCCAGTTGCGCTTACTGCAACCAGTGGAAAACGCTATATTTCGAGCCAAATGCTATGCTTGGAATTCTCGCTTAGTTAACGAATGTAAAGTGAAAAAGAGTGTATTTCCATTAGTTAGAACTAAAAGTTGCACAAAGATGCACGCATTTTAATCACAACTGAAATTCAGAATCGAGCCGAAACGTAAACCACTGCCGAAACTTGTGTTCCGATTGATGAAGGACGCCGAGTTGCGAAGAAAAATGAAGGAGCTTGGTTTGCCGTCGCAGGGCGACAGGAAAACCCTAGAGGCACGATTTCAGCGATACTCGATTCTTTACAATTCCGAATGCGACAAGGTAGAACCTAGATCCGTCGAGGAACTGTTGAAACAGTGCGAGGAAGAGGAAAATCTTGAGAAGAAAAACGTTCTCAAAACTGCGCACGCTGTGAACGTAAGTTTTTTTTTCGCAACGGTAATTGTATCAAATACCGCCTGTGATAATAATCCTTTAATCCCGTCTCTTTTCGCAGCGTTTGAAAGTAACTCGTAACAGCGAACAAAGTGTCATCGAAGAGGCGCAAAAGAAATACCGTGAGTATTTATTATCATACAGTACAGAAATTAATTACTTTTTCTTAACGCATGCCCGTAAATTCTCACTTTCCGTTCCTAAGAAGTGAGTGCAGGAAGGCACTTTTTCGCGTCACGGGCGAGAAAAACTACTTTCTCGCACTAGTGCAAAAAGTACATTTCTGCGTACATTTCCCAAAGCCGAAAAACGTGATTTTCGTGAATTAGTCAGGAAAAATTATGTGAATGGCTCTGTCATAAACAGACTCTTCTAACAAATAATCTTTTTTGCTCTCCAGGAGAAACACACAAACAAAGCTATGAGAGTTTGATAGCTGTAATAAAAAATCGGGAAACATCGAAGAAACTTCCGGTGCGACGATCTCTCATTGACGAAAACGAGAAAGGCGTTGACGGTGAATTCACGGAAAAACGCGTACCCGAGAACAATCTTATGCAAATTAACGAAAACGATGAAGACGATGATCGAGATTCCTATTCAATGATCAATTACGAAAATGTTTTTCAAGATTCCGACTCGAGCTCCACCTGTCCGTTGCAGCATTACGCGAGCGACGATCCCACCAGTTTCCTATCGATACAAATGACGAATGCCGACGGTAACTCTTCGACGTCGAGCCCCGCCAAGTCCAGTCCATTCAGGGTCCGTCGTAGCGGAAACAAATCACCAAACCATCGCGTCTCTCCGTTGAAAAATGCAACGCTCAACGATCCATTCACCCAAAAATCATTCGTGAATACAGTGAAGAATGTTTTCACTGCATTCGCCGTCACTACCGACAGTGAATCCACCGACGAGGACGTAGTCCCTCCGAGTCCGAAAGCAGCTACGAGCCATTTTACCAAACGACCCAAACTATCCATACAGCAGATACAAAAGATCGACGATGCAAAGCCAAAGTTCGATCAAAATAAATCGGAAGGACAAAAGCTGGCACTGTCGATCGCCCGTGACTTCACTTTTGACTCGTCCAGCAACGACAGTGCCGAAACCGAAGCTGTACATGGTATGTAATAAAAATAATGCGTTCGTTTGTGTAACTTTCCTCTTACTGTTTCGTCAACGTTGTGTACAAAAAGAATGAGGTAAATTACCGAGCAATTGGTTTTACTTCCCCACAGAAAAGCTATGTTTTCGTAACAAATAATTTTCGAGGTTTTAGTGTCAGAGTACTAAAATAGTCTGAAACGTCGGGAAATGTGATTTGTAATTGGCGTGCGTGCACGCGTGTCTGTGTGTTTCAATTATTTGAAAAATGTTTGATATTTCTAATTTGTGTAAATTTTGAGTAAGCGTCCTAAAACTGCACAAGAATATAATATTTTTATCAAAGATCTTTGGTATTGAATTTAGTCAATATCTAAGCGCGTCAAATTTTAGAGGATTTTGATTCCTTCGAAAAATGACTAAAAATTGTCCAATTCGAGTTAACATGGAGGTATCGACCTTACATTATTGTTTCCTCTATAAGGAAGTCAAAATCGAACATGCAAATTCTATAGCTAATTCTTTATAATAGCTACTACGAAATTTATCGTAGAGGAAGTTATGCGCAAAACCGTAAAACATTATTAAGTTATGTGCAAATCACTTTGCACGCTGTTTCAGCCTGAGACAAATATGAATGGTGTAGTATAATTATTGTCAATGGTTTTGCCAGCATTATTTCTAAAATCGTAAAGAAAAGTATATCGCTGTTGTTATTAATTGAGTTTTTTATGGCATTGTGGTCTCCACATAGTAAAATACCTAATCGAAACTGCAAAATGTCTCTCTATCCGCTCTGATATACAATCTTTTTTATCTCTAGAGACTGCAGATATGAAAACGACTGACAAGCTAAGCGAAGAAGTGCGTAAAGCTGAACATATCACTACGGATATTTCGATGCGCGACAAAGAGAATCATAAGTCGCCGACGTCGAGTTTGAACACCGTTAATCGGCCCGTCAGAAAGAGGAATTGCGTAACGCGCGCGCGCAAGAACGACACCGTCGAGTCGACAAAATTGAAGGAAAAGTCGGTAACTGTGCCGGATGGAGCCGATTGCATCGATGCGCCGGTCGACGAAAAAGTGGAGAGCGCACCGCGCATCGATAGTCCGTTGAAACGTCGTCGAGGACGGAAGGGCGTAACTCCAATCGACACCGAGTCGAAGAATCCGCCAAGAAGACCGCTGCGAAAACGAAATTCTGTTGTATCAGAAAACGCACACAAGCGATCATAATCGCGACTTAAACTACTTTCTTTACTAACTTTCTAAATTAAACAATACGAAAAGTTTTCCCGTGTGATTCGCATTACCATGCCAAAGAGGAAATCCGTGCTCTTTGTAAATACGCCTTTACTTATAGTTTTTTTACGACTAATAAATGAATATAGTTTTGAAACATTTTTGTCTTCTTTCTTAAAAATGATATACATCGACTCTATGACGAGAAACTTATCAAAGACATCGAATTTTATTGAATACATTACAACATTGTTTCGATCGTCGGATCGAGAGTGAACAGATCATTTTACATATTGTTTCGTGGAGGCATTAACAATAATTTAAATAAGCTTAATGTAACGATAAAAGAGCTGCCTTTGAAATTATTTACACGTTACTTTGGTATCACTTACCGATTCAATTTTTTTTGTATATATATATACGTATATATATATATTCTTTATAATAGCTACTAACGTTCATTAGACATTTCAAAGAACTAACATTCTAACAGAGCTAGCTATCACATTTATTGATTATTATTTACGCTGATAAAACGCGTCTCTCGTCGAGATATACGCTATAATACTCCAACGTAGGGACATGTTGAGACAGATTAAAATCGGCTCACTTAAGATTCACAGAATCGTTCTCGAATGGGGTAATTAAGCCGAATAAACGAAGCTTCGTTTTGTTGTTGTCTTCAGCGCATTAACGAAAGAATCGTTAAACGCAGCTATCTGTAACTAAACTTGGTGCTATACAAGTGTCCCGTATAGCGCGTCGCGTTAGGCAGCTGTTTTGCTATTGAACACGATATCCACAAAGTCTCAAAGATCATTAATTCGCAATATATATATATATATATATATATAGATTTTTTTGTCTCTTAGCGGACAATTATGAGACATCGTGCGATAAATCGATAAAAATATTGATCGCCTCGAGGATCTATTCGCGATGTCGACATGTCTAATGAAAGATCAAAGTCGCACTGGATACAATAATTCGATTTATTTATAGATTCGCACTTCAACGACCTCACTCAAAATGTCATTTATTCTTTAATATTTAGTATTTTTCTTTAATATCTGTAATATTTAACGACGACTTTAGTTGACTTCTTCTGAAACAGCGATATGTTTTAAGCCGGAAATATATACTTATTCGATATATTTTATAGGCGGTAGCAATGAACGGAGTTATCGGAATATATTCCATTTACCCTCAAACGCCGAGAATATTGTTCCAAGAAAAAAAAAAAAATTTACGTAATATCGGAACGGGTAATAAATATTTGCTGAACGATTCTTCCACGATTAAGATTATAGCCATTGATATTCTTCGTTCACGATACACGCGGCGAGCATTTTATATACAGAGCAGAAAAAGTGATGGAAAATTCCTCTTTACTCTTGAATTGATGATATATGTACACACATGACAAGAAAAAGGAAAAGAAAAAAAGTAAAAATCTTCGGCGCCCAGGGTTTGATAATTAAGATCTCGCCTATTCGCCATCCGGCTGCAACGATCTTAAATTACGTTTTTCGGGATATTACGCTATTTTGATTGACTATTTGATTAATAAGTTTTCTTTCCTTACAATCTCGTTTAATTTACCCTTTTCGTAGATCTGGAGGGAAACCGTCCCAATTATTTCACTCTATTACCAGCGACCGCGTAAGCGCGCGCTATTCGATTTGCACCTTTCACGCTATTGTCCAACATCGCGATAACAAATATATATCTTTTGATTTCTTACTATCAGTTTCCTAAAATGATTGTAGGAATAATTACCGTGTGTCCGCGACGGATTCTGCGCAGTAAAATATTTTCTTTCGTACAGATTATTTACGCAGATCGACATTCGATAATTGATTTCGCGAATGAAACGCTGATGTCTTTTTTTCGTAGTCCGTTGATCACGGCTAATCGAGTTAAATCTTCGATCATTATTGCCAACCTCACGTTGAGGTAGAGTAGTTAACGCTCTCTCCCGTGTCTACCATTTTCAATTGTACTCTTCTTATCACGACAAGGATTTCTTCTTGTTTGTTCTCATAACCGTTATACCTATTGAACCGCGTATTTTTCGTAACAAGTCTATTATCTCTGCAGTCGGCATGTTCTCTACGCTCTCGTCGTTCACCTGTAAAAAAGAAATGACCGTTAATTATTTGTGCTGTGAGGGAGAACAATCTCCGGATACACTGTGCAGGTAATTACAACGGGCGGCTATAGAGCACAATTCGAGCGCAAACTTACCATAATTAATACATCACCCTGCTTGAGCCTGCCGTCCTTGGCGGCGACGCTATCGGGGTGGACCACGGATATTACAGTCGAATTACCCTCGGGCTGTAAGCTGAACCCCAGGCGGCTGTTCCAACCCCGCGTCAGTTCCACCATAAATACCTGCGCAATGCAATCGATACATCAACGGGTTATATTTTGGATCGATGTAAAAAATATCGTGAGAAAATAAAAGGAATTGGAAATTGGAAAATCTGCTCGAACGAAGAACAATTTTATCCCGATCGGTCCTCCAAAGATTCAAGTATTAAAAAACGTGTATATAATATTTTTAGGTGATCGCGACGAACGCAAAATGTACAACTTAAGGATATTTTTATTTTATTGTTCAATCAAAACAAAAATCGTTCTATCGGACACGAGAATTTTTAAATGACCTCTGAAAATTATATTTGATTAATATATTAGTGATGAATGGGAACGGTAAATAGAAAAGAAATTATGAAATTCTTCATTATTTTAATTCTCTTTGACTCCAAAAGATACTTTTTCGTGGAGTGCAGAGATTTAAAAAAATTGCACTTAAAAGAAAGCACTGATAACCTGAGAGTCATTGAGATATTCACCTCGTTTCCATCGTCAGGCGTTTCGTGTCGGGTTGCCGATTCAGCGGTGCTCTCATTTCCTGCCTCCTCCGTTTCCGTATTTCCGTTTGTTTCGTCGAGCCTGTCGTTCGGGGCAAACATGACGCCCTTCCACTTAAGCAAGCCTTTGCTGCCAGCGGGATCCTCTGCGCCTAGAACCTTGCCTGTGGATCGCGGAAAATGTCAAACGTTACTATTATTACCGTCGTGATGCACTGCTAAAGTATTATCTCGAGATAAAACGGTGCGCTTATCTATGTTCTTCATAGCGCGAACGAAGCGAATTGTATAATGAATGACCTTCGAGAGAATGCATCGCGGCGATTCAAACCGTTCGTAGAGTTCGTAAGAATGAGAGTCCAATTCAGACAGTTGCAATTGGCGGAGTTTTCGAGCGGTTGGACCAGCCGAATTAATTAATGGAACACTTCTATTTTTCAGCAATGCGACGAGCAATCGCGTTCCTGTGGGCCAAGCTTCTTTCGAGATATCAGAATAGAGTTATACATTAATATGTATAACTCTATTTTTTATTATTATTATTTATATTTTTTTTATTTAGAGGTGAGAAAGGTAAGGGCTCGAAAGTTCTCATTTCGGACCTTTGCCCTAAGAAAAATGGTCTTCATTCGACCCATTCAAACCGTGATATCTCGGCGAGAACAAAACCTACGACAATGGGACTTCACACGTTGTAAAGAGTGATTGTTAGTCTTCAAAGTGAGTTGTGGCTCGTTATCGTAACGTCTTCTACTTCCCGAGATTTTTTTGTTTTGTTGTGAATGGACCATGCTCGCGAAACGAAAAGTTTCTCAGTAATGAGATGGTGGATCACGACCCGGTTGTTTGCGCATTGTTTGAGACATCGAAAAGTAGTCATAATGAAAATTGCAATCAAATCAGTAGACCCGAAAAGACAAAGGCATCTCATAGGCCATTTATAAAACTGGGACGGTTGAACAGTTAAAGTGGTCCATTTACAACATCGATTGCATGAATCGACCACTGTAAAAAAATCGTATGCAATTTAAGGAGGGAGTCTCGTTGTGCGCTGACTTCGGATAAGTTCGACAACAATAAGAGAAAATTGTAAGTACTTCTTGATGATGTAAAAATCTGAAAAAATCATGTATACTAAAGGTACTGAGAAGGTTAATTTTACATAATAATAATTGCAAAATGTTATTAACAAATTCATCAAAAAATTAATTGGTTAATAAATTACCCGGCAATAAAACTTTTTTTTTTATGAAAATGATTCGTTTATTTTTCTGAATACGTATGTATTTTTTTCAGATTTTTAAGTAATCGTTGATTTTTTATTTTTTTTATAGAACAAAAATCAACGATTACTTAAAAATCAGAAAAAGTTCATACGGGTTCAGAAAAATAAACGAATCATTTCCATAAAAAAAAAGTTATGTTGCCGTCTAATTTGTTAACCAATTAATTTTTTGATGAATTTGTTAATAACATTTTGCAATTATTATTATGCAAAATTAATCTTCCCAGTACTTTTATTATACATGATTTTTTTCAGATTTTTACACTATCAAGAAGTACTTACAATTTTTTCTTATTGTTGTCGAACTTATGCGAAGTCAGCGCGCAGCGAGACTCCCTCCTTAATGTTAAAATTCATGTACAATTGTCATGAATAATTAGTCGTCAGTATATTTAACAAATTGGGCATACTTTATTTTTTATAATTTACTTTAATTTTACTATGAAACTATTTTTATTTTTATCATTTACTTTCATTTCAATGAAAAAGTATATTATTTTTTCATCGCGAGTGTACATTAAATTTAATGTATCAGTTTCTGCATAAAAAGTTTCAGTCCGGTACATGAAACGTACAATTTTTTTACAGTGCACTCTAGATATGTCGGAAAGTTGTTAACTGAGTATTTCAAAAACTTTCTTAAGTGGTCCAATGATAAAGGTTCTCAAGCGACTCACCTGGAATGTCTTGATCGCTCGAGTGAGCGGCTTTGTTCTTCGCGCTGTTGTCGATTCCGCCGCAAGTCGGATTGGCACTCTGATACGCTGGATTCTTGTAGCTGAAGACACCGCTCGTTGTTCTGGTCGCCGACAAGAGTGGTGGCATCGAGGCAGGTTCCGAGGGTAGATCGTTGTCCTGTACGTCGTTCGCACGGATTTTCTCGTCCTTGGCCAACTCATCCTCGTAATCGCACTCGGCCGTAAGATTCGAGTCGCTCTCCGTTACGATAATCGGTCCGGTGTAGTCCGAGTCGGACTCCAGGCTGAATTGGAAATGTGGCTTTTCGGGCGGTGCCGAGAGATCGAGAAAACTCGGTCGCGACGCAATTTTCGACGAATCGCTCGAGTCGCAAACGTCGTACAATGGCGGTGGATCAATTATGTCGTTCGATGGTGTTTCCGTTTGTGAATTCGTCGCCAATGTATTTATGGAACACTGATCGGTGTCCGATACCTCGGCGTGGCTCGTCGGATGTACCGGATGGAACGTCAGGGGATTTTCTAAAATTTAAGCAACTGTGTAAGTACGATTCTCTGTGGATTTCTCATAACGCAAGATTAAATAAGCACCTGTACAGTATATGAATGAAACCTCAAAGAGAATCTGGAAAGTCTATAAATTTCAGCCCATTTACATCTCTGCCACTCGCAACGCTACCAGAAAACATCTCTACCATATTATAATTCTACCGTATTATGACTCTACCAGAAAGTAAAAAAAACTCTACCGGCATTAAATAAAACTCTACCGGAATACAAAGCTTGACGGTAGCCTTGTATTCCGGTAGAGTTTTGTTTGGATTCTGGTAAACTTTATTTTGGTAGAGTTCTAATACGGTAGAGTTGTTATGTGGTAGAGTGGTTAGAGCTGCTTTTTTTGGTAGAGTTGTTTGGCGAGAGACGTTTTTTGGTACAGATGTAAATGTTCCGTAATTTCAGGAAATTTTAAACGCATAAGGAAAATCAGCGGATTGAAAATTTCTCATGGAAAATTCAATCCAAATTTTGAAATTTTGAGACCACCAACTCGAAGCTTGGCGGAGCGTCCAAAAAGACCTACATTACTCTCGTGAGTTCTCTTAAGGTGGCGTCTAATATCACAGAATTTTAAGTGCGTCAGGGAAATCAAGAGAGTCAGGGGATTGTTTTGAATATATTTAGTGGCCAGGGTGCAGGAGCCATATCAGGCTCCGATGATTCCAAGTCCCGGATCGAAGCGACCCTCGGGGAGATCGTAACTTTTTGAGGCGACTCTTCACTTATAAGTCCCCTTAACGATTCGCATAAAAGATGTATACGTCAGACTGACGTGATTCGCACCGTGATCGTTATCGGCAGTTGGAGTACGCGAGAGTGGTTTTCGAAGTCTTCTCGGCGAGTGGCAGGAGGCGGCGGATGTTTGCCGGCTGCTCGAACCGTTCGAAGTCCCTGGTGACAACTTGCGAACAGCGAGATCGCACAGCATATCGACCGCTTCTTGTCTGAAAAACGCAAGAATTCGGATATAAATTTTCTTTCGAATATTCGAATCCAACGGCGCACGTTATAACGCCGTTGCTCCACTTCGAGGCTTCTTCGCGTATAACGATATTCCATTGTGGATTAAAGTCTTAAGATTTCGTTGGCTTTTTTCCTTGGGACCATCGTTACCATAACTATCCCACATGGACTGTCGAGATCCGTTGAAAAGAATCGCTTCTCATTCACACGCGTCGAAAGTGTTGCAAGCGACTGCTCCTTCAATGAAACTCACTGCTTTCGTTTACCGATAGAAATCTCGAGCCAACCGTGAATATACCTCGGGGAAATCGTGAATGCTACTGTAAATTACGGAACTCCAGTGTAATTCTGCCTCTCAAATAGGCGCTCGAGGCTTTTCAACAAAATGAAGATTTCTGGAGCGAATATAATTCTGTTTCCTTTAAAAATAAAAAAAAATAAGAAAAAGACACGATGTCTGTTTTGAGGGAAATAAATACTAACCAGTATCGTTTAACTGTTTTATGATAACACGGTTTTCGTAATATCATAACGACCGATAAAACAAATATAAGTTCGTTCCGTAAAAAAAATTATAAAAAAAACTGATGAAAAATACACTATACGTGTTTTGAGGTCGATAAATACCATCTGGTATTGTTCACCTTTTTTATGATAACATAGTTTAGGTAATGCGTTAATGAACGATAAAGCGAATACAAATCGGTTTCGTAAAAAAAAAAAAAAATTATTAAAGAAACGAAAGAAAAATAAACGATGCCTAGCTCGAGATCGATAAATACCAACCGGTATTGTTCAATTTTTTATGATAACACAGTTTAGATAATATGTTAACGAACAATAAAGCTAATTCTGTCTCGTTAAAAAAAACTGACAAAAAATGAAAGAAAAATGGACAATGACTAGTTCGAGGTCGATAAATACCAACTGGTATTGTCAAAGTTTCCATGATAACACAGTTTTTGTAATATGATAACGAACGGCAAAGCGAACATAATTTTATTTCGTTAAAAAAACAAAAGAAAAATGGACAATGCCTGGTTCGCGGCCGATAAATACCAACAGGTATTGTTAAACTTTTCATGATAATACAGTTTCCGTAATACCGTAACGATAATACGAAATTACCTTTGAAATTTAAAGCCATTGTGCATCGATAATAATTTCAAAGTAACCATGGAATAAAAATGAACAAAGTCTAAGGTCTCCGGTGAGCGGCTTTGGTAGGATCGAAGAGTTCCGTATTCGGCGAGGCGCGACTTATCCGAAACTCCGATCCGAAGTTTCGTGCTTGTTCGTAGAGAAAAGCGTAGGTTTTCATTGTGGGGTGGCGGCAATGGGGAGAAGAAGCTTACCTCAAACTTGTTCTCGGTGGACGGAGCGGGTGATCCGGCTCGGTCGGGGACAGTGCAGAGACGGGAGTTTGCGCCAAGTCACGGTACAAGCGAAGTTTAACCCTTGGACCGCACTGCCTGAGGAGGGCCACGGCCTCTTCGTGGCTCATCGGTGACAGAGTTGCACCGTCCACAGCGACGATCTTGTCGCCTGGTTGAATCCGCCCGTCGCTCAGCGCCGGCTCCCGCACCAGTGCACGAACATAATGTCCGAGAGCACTGCTGTCCACCTTCCTCAGTGTAAAACCCAAGCTTCCCGCGACCTTTGTCATTTCTATGTCAAACTCCTGTAATGCAGCGAACGACATGCGTTAGTATAATGACACATAGATATAGCAGATTATTTTGGCGGACAAAAAAGTGATGTAGCGGGCAAAAAAGCCATTTTAGTGGACAAAAAAGTGCTTTAGCGGGCAAAAAAGTGAGCCTCAGCAAACGCGCTCGGAAATTTCGTGCGAATATTCGAGTGAGATAGCTAGTTACCCGGGTAGATTGCTGAACGCGGCTCTACAGCCAAAGATTGTGCCGTTGTCGGCATACAAATATGGCCACTTTTTAGCATAGTCGGCAAAAAAAATAGTATATGCCACGTGGGAGGAAGTGCATTTTCACCGCGTGTGAATTTCCGCCCTCGCTTCGCTCAGGCTTCAAACTTCACTCACGGTGCAAAAAACGCACTTTCCTCTCGTGTAGCAAAATTTACTATTTCCATTTCTGTCTGTTCGATCCGTAAACACAATAGCTTTTCGAAAAGACTTCGGATCGCAGTAAAACTCCCTTTCTCTATATTCAATAAAGTTTTAGTTTCTTCACCCCTTTAATCCATATTGGACCAATATTTTGAAACACCGTTTCGCGGACCACACTTAAAAAAAAATCATATGAAATTTAATGTACCGGACTGGAACTTTGTATACAAAAACTGGTATATTAAATTTAATGTACAATTATGATGAAAAATTAATGTTCAGTGTATTAAAAACATTGGAAATACTTTATTTTAAATAATTTACTTTAATATTGCTATAAAACTACTTCAATTTTAATCATTTACTTTAATTTCAATGAAAAAGTATATTAATTCCTCATCACAATTGTACAGTAAATTTAATGTACCAGTTTTTGCATAAAACTGCCATTCCGGTACAATAAATTTACCATTTTTTGTACAGTGCAGCTCTGTTCGGTCGCGGTCGATGAAACGTTGATCGAGCGAACGCGGAGCAAACATGTTGTTTACCTCAACGAATAGACATTTGACGGAGAAAAAAAAACAATAAAAAAACATTAGCGTTACTTACCCCGCAGGGCTCGATTTGCAGTGGTGGCAGAGGATTGAGGATACGTAGCGGAGGCGGTGGTGGCTCGCGCCTGGCTGGCGGGGGTGGCGGTGCGCCAGGGGGTGTTATACTCGTGTCACCGGGAAGTCGGCAAACAACCAATTCGACCGTGCTAGGCGTGGTACGAAGAACTTCCAGAGCCTCCTGCAACAAGTAGCATGAAAATGAGATTAGGTATAAGGCAGAGCTGTTGCTGCCTCTTCGCTTCCTCGAATTCTTTCACGGTGTCATACAGAATCCTTTATGCAGTGTATACGAGAGGATGCTGTTATCCTTCCTTCCTCTCTTCGATAAACCGTCCACCTTCCCGAGGCAGAATGCAGGAGCAGCGGCACAACCGAGCGATCTTTCTCCCACACCGGTCCGGCCAATATAATGCGCGGCGCGAGATAATGTTCCGTTCAGCGCCTAGTACAGCGTCGAGGCTTGCATTATGCTAATCCGATGCAAATCTTCGCAACACCCGTAGGATAGAGACTCCCCGGTGTCTTCCTCGTTCTATCGGAATGTGCAAAAGGAAAGCGCCGGGAAGGTGGGGTGTAAACACGTGACTAAGGCTGAGCCAGTTCTCGCTTTTCGCTCTATCCGCATTACCGACGATCCCCGATGCTATGGTACCGGGTACACGAAGTACATGAGACGTATTAGTGCACTCCCTAGCGTTGACGACGACGATCCCGTGCCCATAGGTTACATCGTGCAATTGTTCGATTCACTTGAGTATACGGCGATAAGGCGCATCTCTCGCTCCCCATCTTCCCCGGCGTGGGAACTTGCATGGCCCTCGTCCTCCGCTCCACTTGAGTAAGAACCTCGCAGGGGGGAGTCTAATCTCCGATCTAGCGGTGCTTGTCGGTAAATGCACTACCGGTTGTATACCGCGACAGCCAACATCCCTCGTGTATGTCCTCGGCCACGGGCAAACTGGTTCTCGCGCTTGATCGGTTTTATAGGTTTCGGCCAATCAATGGATCCGAATTGGCATCCGTGGGGTCGCATTCGTGTGGAGCCTTTGGTACGCTACTTTTCCGATGACCCACGGCCGGTACCCGGCGGAAATTTAGATTGAATTCGAAGCGAGGCATTGGACTCGCAACTTGCAGGGGACAACACTCTAACGAGCATCGGAAAATCGTGCAACACCCTCGATCCGATTCACCGAACCGAGGAGCGAGGCTGTTTGATGGAAACGTGATTGCGAACAACGATGGTACTTACGTAGTTGGTGAGGCCAGTCAGTGGTACACCGTTCGCTGCTAGTAGAATGTCACCGGGTTGAAGTTTGTTCGAGAGTGCTGCCGGCTGTTGCGGGAAGAGCCTTTTCACCCTGACCGGACCGGCGGTGCCACCGCCGGATACACTCAAACCGAGACCCCGACTGCTCTTCTGTAGGGTCACGCGAAACGTACTTTCTGCAATCAAAAGCGAAACGAGACTGTAATTAGATATATATGACGAGAGCGACGTTGTTCGTGGGACAATGACATTGTAGAACAAGTTGGCTATTGGGCAGAAGTACAAGTAGGGGAGACCGGGGACAAAAGTAACACTGGTCAATTGTAACAAGCTGCCGCGCAACGCTGCGCATGATCGGACGCATCGGATGTGAAGTGAGCAACATTATGGACATCACCTTATGGCCGTGCAATCACCTCATAGCTGAGTTTTCAAAAATACCAATTCGCCGAAACCAAATGTGATTCGCAAGTGCAGAAGCGGCACAGCTGAAAAATTCAGCTGTGCCGATCGCGTCAGCTGGGAAACACAGTGCAAAATATTAGTGCGAACGAACACAAGGCGTTGAAAGGTACATTTTTGCGGCACATTTTCATCGATAAGACGATCGGTTTTAGTTTGTTATTAACCGATGCCATAGTAATGTTGGTAATAATCATGTATGGTGGGCGATTGTAACATTCGATCCCGGTCAATTGTACCAGCAATAATTAATTTTTTCCAATACCACTATATTTTATTTATTTTATTCTTACATTCTAAGCAATCTGCGAACGACGCTCTTATAATGTATAACCAACCAATTGTAGACTATAACATTTATAGTTGGGCTGTACAGTTCCACCGGCCAAAATGGCTCAGCCAGGTAAAACGGCTTAGCCGGCTAATAAATTTTTTTATTTTTTAAATTTAAATGTACATTTTTCTGCGATAATGCACCCCATTCTGTTTCTTAATCGCCGTCGGCGAGGGATTTCGTTGGTGCAGGAGGATGTTACAAATGACCCCACTACCCGTTACAATTGATCCCACCGCAGCCCAAATTCTTACTCAATTTCGTCTGTATTTAAAGGGGCAATTTCAAGCAGAATACCTAAGAGTAGGTTAATGATACACCATTGGATGCCGAAGCTTTAAATTCTCGGGTTTGTTGGTAAAAAAATAAAAAAGGATTTTTGTTACTTTTGTCCCCGGTCTCCCCTACTCGAGGAGAATAAAAATGATAAGCAATATTTCCTGGTATCACTAATAAAAATTAATTGTAAATTTAATGTACTGGAAATTGAAATTTGGTTACATTATTTACATTAATGTATTTTTTCGTAAAATAAAAATACCAGATACTAAAATTACAAATCTTTTGACTGAAATTTACAAAAATGTTCATTAAAAATGGCATTTTACCATAAAATTTCGATACACATGTGTTTGAAATTTCAGAAATAGTTTATATAAAAAAGCTTCCAATACCGTTTATTAATTTCCAAACTACATTCTTTTGTGGTGATTTTCAGTTCTGGTTTCCTTCCGTCTCCAGACCAACAAACACAATTCTTGTGCATTATTATTAATTTAAATCTAAAATCCAAACCCTTCCGAAGCGGAGAGTAATTTTAACCCCCACTAGGTGCGATTTGGTTCAAGTTGTATGTAAACTTTGACCGTTCAATGTTTTCTTTCTCGGGACTTGTAATGTATTGCGTGACTAAAATCCGGTCGTGTTTTCTGTGCACGAGCATATAAAAAAATACGCCTTTCTGATGGTTTCAGTCACGCGATATATTGTCGGCGAGCAAAAGACACTAGAGTGATCAGTAAAAGGGAGCCGACGTGTCTATTGACCTTTCACCCTAATCCAAATCTATATAGATGTTTCTTTCGTTTGTAAAATACAAGAACACAAGTGACCACGGATATTGGACTAGTTTACCAGATTTTTCATTGATTGTTAATGTCGTTGTCGATCCCCAATTTATCTGCACAGTTTACGATCGCCCTGTCTGTGACGAAACTCTGATACTTTTTGTGCGATCGTCGGAAAAGTCAGGCATTATAGCAAAACTTATATTTGGACTCGTTACGTAGATATTCCTTTCATTAAAAAAACAAGAACGTAAGTGACCACGGACATTGAAGGAGTCTTCTAGATTTTTCATCGATCGTTGTTAACGTTGCTGTCGTTCACGAATTAGTCTTCATAGGTTACGCCACGTCTCTGACGAAATTCCGATATTTTTATTGCATTCGTCGGAAGTCTCAGACTTCTTCAGGAAAGTTATATTTAAAGTCGCTACGTAGATGTTTCTTTTGGTTTTAAAAATACAAGAACATAAAGGACTACGGATGTTGAACTGGTTTGCTAGATTTTTCATTGATCGTTGACGTTGCTGTCGTTCTCCAATTAAGGTATTCGGAGCGGTACAGTCCCGCCAAACGTGAGTTTCAGCGAAAAATTAAAACATTTTTCCATGGGATGAAAATCTGAAAAAAATCATCCATATGGGAGGTGCTGCAAATACTGTGTTCATGTAATAATAATTCCAAAATGTTATTGACAAATTAACGATACAAATAATTGTTCAACAAAGTACCCAACAACTTAACAATTATTTTCCATAAAAATGATTCGTTTATTTTTCTGAATATATATGAATTTTTTCAGAATTTTTTGTAATTTGAAAATCGCGTTTTTTCTACGTTCAAACTGTGAAAAAGCGCAATTTTCAAGCATTACAAAAAATTCTGAAAAAATTCATACGTATTCAGAAAAATAAACGAATCATTTTTGTGAAGGAAATTAGTTAAGTTACCGGGTTATTTGTTGAATAATGATTCTTATCATCGATTTGTTAATGACAAATTGGAATTATTATGACACAAAGACAACATTCGCAGCACTTCCCATACACTTGATTTTTTTCAGATTGCTATCTCATCGAGAAGTGTTCGAAATTTTCTCTGAAACTCACAATTGGCGGGACTGTACCGGTCCGACTGCCTTAATTGCCGATATATATATATATATTTTTTTTGCATTTGCCTGAAAATTTAGGCGGCAACGTAGGAGTAGCTACGTTGATGCTTCTTTTGTTTTTAAAAATACAAGAACGTAAGTGACTACGGATGTTGGACTGGCTTGCTAGATTTTTCATTGGTCGTTGACGTTGCTGTCGTGCTGTTGCTGTCGTTCGCCAAATAATTGCCGACATTTTTTTGCATTTGGCGGAAAATTTAGGCGTCTTTGGGAAACTTATATTTAAACTCGTTACGCTCCTCAATATGATGAATATCTATCGATACCTCGCGTGACGTCTGTCGATACCGAGAGCCCACCTGCATCACGGTATCGACATCACCTAACTCGTGTGCTCTCGACGCAGAGCCAGTGCATATCCCACGCGACGTCAGCGAGGCACAGCCTGAATATTTCATACGTCACGGTATTGCTTCGGGGAATAATAATACAACTATGCCAGCACCATAATTCTTCGTCAAAGAATGATCTATAACGGTCGTACACGTGCGCTGAAATACCTTGGCTCTATATCGGCACGGTGGCTAATTTATTGATTTTCATCATGATTTAGCATTCCAACTCTCCCCACAAACTAAAACAACCTACGTGTGGATGTGTTTTTTTTTTTTTTTTTTTTTGTAGAACCCGCAATATCTGTACACTCCACTGTGTGGACGGGAAGGTTGATGAAAATACATTACACCAAATAAAAATAGAGGCGAGAAAGGTTGGTAAAAAGATATATAGACGAAATAGTTCGTCACACGTATTCGCGAGAAATTCGCGTGATGAATCAATCAACCGAGGAATCGGATGTGGAATTTCCGGGATTTCGCATTTCAACTCTCCCCATAAAAAAACTACCCACGTGTGTATGTGTTTTTTTTTTTTTTGTTGCTAAAACCCGTAATTTCCACACATTTCACTGTGCGGATGGGGAAGGTTGAAAAAAATACTTTACAAAAAAAAAAAAAACAGACGGGGAAGGATGGTAAAAAAAAAAAAAATCTATAGATGAAATGGTTCGTCGCACCTATTTGCGAGAAATTCGAGTGGTGAGTCGATCGACCGTGGGATCGGATGTGGAATTTCTCGTAAAACATCATTGTACACGTGTTCACGCGTAGCGGTCGCAGCGGCGAGATCAGCGGGAATTCCATGTATAAACGGGCGCTCGATCAAGGGAACGGACGAAAAGTTTTATTTTTATTTTTTTTATTTTTTATGAATGGCCTCACTTTGTCCGGAGGACTGCAGCGCAGCAGTGACGGCAGCAGAAGCTAGAATCAGCTCGCTATGACCCGCCGTTGGCCGGATATTGACCTGAACTGGCTGACATATCGCTCGCATTGTTCGGCCTTGTTCTCCATTGAGATCGGAGTTCACAAAGGGTAATTTACGTTTGGCGCGTATCCTTCGCCCCTCTCTTTCTCTCTCGTTTTAACTCGGTTCCCTCGGTGCGCAACGAGACGAGCGGCCTTTCCCGCATAGGCGAGAGTGTGCAACGATTGCTGTTCTTTGATTCGCGAAATCAAATGGAAGCAGTATCGAAACGAATGCTAACGAAAGAGTGCGAGTGTGTTGTACGGGAAAAAAATTGAAATCCAGTGATGATCGTGAGAATGTAATCAAAGTTGAATTCGCGGGAGATTGCCTGCATTCGACGAATTTTCGTTGAAACTAAAAGAAAAAAAAGAACCGCAGCGGTAACGTAATGACTATTGATTGGACATGGCGCATTATTCGACGGCACTACTGTACTGCATGGAGAAAAAAATTGCTTGGACAACAAGATATTTGTTACCATAAATAATCTGCTTAACAGAGGGACATCAAAATACTTTGCTGTAGCAGCAAATATTTTGCAGTGGCGGCAAATATTTTGTTGGGGCGGCAAATATTTTGCTGTGGCGGCAAATATTTTTGCTGCCACAACAATAAATTATTAACGGTGTACATTTTGTTAGAGAAACAGAACAATTTTTTTCTGTGTGTATGGGAACTCTATCCTCCCCCTGGACAAAGACTATCTGTCCGAGTAAAAAAAAAATGAAAAATTAAACCGTACTCTGTAAACTCTTCCGCAACGCCGGAAGCGTAAAGATTACGCTTGTGCATAGTTTAAAATATTTAATATAATTGTAAATTTTACGTACCGAACCGGAAGTTTTTATGCAAAAAATGGTATATTAAATTTAATGTACAATTACGATAAAATATTATTATAATTTCTCATTGAAAATAAAGTAAATTATAAAAAATGAAGTATTCCCAATGTTTTTAATACACCGAACTTTAATTTTTTATCACAATTGTATATGTAATTTAATATAACAGTGTGCATAAAAATGTCCAGTCGGATGCGTTAAATTTCATACGAATTTATTTATTTATTCTTTCGCCCTGTTTTTATTGATTTTGATTTGTATACTCATGATAAATAATTCAGTATAGGTTGTATATAATCATCTATGGACTTTAAATTGAACTGAATTAAATCGGACGATTGACACCGAGCCAACTGGTTGCACCGTGGGCAATTTTAATTTTTTTCCTCCCGTCTCTGAGAACCTCAATATTCTCAGAGACTGGAGGAAAAAAAAATTATCAATAAACTTAATAAGAAGTTGATGTCTAATGAAACATTCGAAAGCTCCTCGAAAGCACAATCGAAGATCTCGCCAATTGGCTGTCGCACGATACTGGAAGCTATTCATCAGGATAGCTCAAGAAGAGAAGACAAATGTCTTTCTTTTTTCGTGTTCAACGCGAAAGATATACATTGAAATGATGTGCTCCGGAGCCTTTATTGAAAACCCTTAATTGAATCCAAAAAATGGAAAGTATACTCTTTACATCGTATTTTTTCCGCAATTTTCAATCGCCCTGTAACGCTATGACAAGTCGATTTTGCAGCCCTACCGAGTATTCTGTCTTGTGGACTTTGCAGCTCCACCGAGTATTCTACCTTGTGGACTTTGCAGCTCCGCCGAGTAATGTACCTTGTGGATTTTGCAACCCTACCGAGAATTCTATCTTGTGGATTTTGCCCCTCGAGCACGGTGGACGCCAGGGTTTCCCATAATTAATCACCTAGCAGAGCTATCACGGTTTGGAAATACAAAAAATCGCAACTTTTTCCAAAATGGATCTAAAAAAACACACTTCTCTCGCGGGGTTTCAAGCCCATATCCCCCGAGTTTCGTTCACCGCCAATGACGAACTCGTTATTTTACTCCTAGTTCAATCTTTTTAATGAAATTCGACGCCAGAATCGGATGAAAATATCATATTTCGCTTGTCATTCGAAAAAAGTTTCCGGGCTCTCGAAGCGCGCTGATGCTGACACTTCGATTTAAAAAATATATACCACGCTGCCACGGGGCTTCTACTCACGAAAAATTCTTTATTCGCACATTTATTTTTTAACAATTTTTTTTTTGTAAATTAAATAAAGTATTATCACTCTCCGTGTTGCTCGGCGTACTCATGCTACAGCGGTAATGGATTCGAGAGCAAGTACGAGCCGCGGGTCGAGAGCCTGGATTAAACGAGAAACACCGTGAAATGCCCAAAGAGAGAGAGAAAGAGAGAGAAACTGAAGTGCGGAAAAATATATATAGGCACACACGTGAGAGTGCACCCGGCACGAGTCTCGCCGTACTCTTGTATATCTGTGTTGCACTACTTCTCTGGTATTAGAGAGAACGTACGGCCGGGCAGTTTTCAGCCTACTCGTTTTTATCATTTTTTTCTTTTTTTTTTCTCTTCTACGAAACTCACTTCAGTGTGTGTCAATTCTCTTCGTTGCTCTGACTAGGGATTCACGCACTAGGAGCTTGTCGAGTGATATAGCCCCTCAAGGTATAGACGCAGCAGCAGCTTCAACGCGAGGCAAACCCACATTTGTCTCTCTCGCTCGAACCCCCTTCTCCCTCTGGCAATGTTACAGAGCTTCCTCGAGTTATCCGCTTTAAAGCTTTTCGACAGTTCAACAAAGTACGAGACCGGGAGCATAAGCGGAGCGCGAGCATCCTCTCGGTCCCCGTAACCCTTTGATTTGTCATGTACGAAATTTTGTACGCCGCACTTGAATTTTTCATTAAATTTAATTCAACGCTATTCGCTTCAATCGCACCATTAATAAAACATCCTCGTGCGTACGCTCAGAATCGGACTTCTACCCTTTCGCTACGGCTTTTATATCCGCGTCCAAAAAAAAAAAAATCCGATTGACTTTTAGAAAAAAATTGAGACCCGATGGGATAAGCAAAATTGACGTTCTTTTTTTTGCTGCCTCTAACAGCAAGCTTTGGTTTCATGAAAATTGTTATTAATTTATTTTGTTCAGATTTTCATGCAAGAGCTTTAAAAAAGTTTCATGACGCACGATCTAGAACCGTGTTTTTCCAAAATGGTGCGGTAATCGGTTTATGATCTCGGAGAGTGGAATTTTAAGACGGTAGTTTGAACTTATACTCGCTCTTCAGATCGAATTTAAGAACGAAGATTGGCACGAACTCAATTGTGCGCTTATGATGTATGACCTATCTTAAGTTCGAACTTAAGTCTGAACTCAAATTTGATAATAGCTCCAGTTCGATCTTAAGTTCGAATTCAAGTTCAAATTTAAGATCAAACTCAAGTTCAAATTTAAGATCAAACTCAAGTTCAAATTTAAGATCAAACTCAAGTTTAAGATCAAACTCAAGTTCAAATTTAAGATCAAACTCAAGTTCAAATTTAAGATCAAACTCAAGTTCAAATTTAAGATCAAACTCAAGTTCAAACTTAAGATTACACTCATGTAGGGTAAAAGTGGTGAATATAGCCCGCTTCGATTAACACATAAATCAATGATATATGGACCGGGCCATATTCCCCACTTTTACCCTACGCAATGAAGTTCGTGCCAAACTTTTATGTTAGGTTCGATCTCAAGTTCATACTAATGTTTTAAAAACTAATGTCTTAAAATTCGATACGTAGACCTTACATTCGATATTGCATTTCTCCCGCATTAAGGATTATATAAAAATCTAGAACCGATGGGTTAAACAAATTTAACGGTGTTTTTTACTGCCTCAGAAGGAAGCTTTAGTTTTTAAAATTTTTTTACAAATTTTCATATAAACGCATTTAAATAGTTCCAATGACGCACGATCTAAAAACGCGTTTTTCAAAAATTCCCCGGTAATCGCCGTACGGTCTTGTAGACTTTAAACTCGATATTGAATTTCTCCCTCATTAAGTTTCCTTTTTATATAAAAATAACTGAATAAAGAGCCACGCGAGAACTCGAGCTTCTGTCCTGATTAGGAACCCTAACGATGATGAAGAATTCAATTTCGGATGTATTATAGTTGGTAAAAGGAGTCGGCTCTTTTGCCCCGATCGAGAAAAAAAAGGTGCAACGAGGGTAAAAGTTGAAGAGCCGCCAAGTCTCTGTGTTTCGACCACGTTGCCTCTCTTTTCCCCGCTCATCCATCCAACTTTCTCTCTTCCTCTCTGTTTCTCGCCTAGTTGAGTTTCGCGAGGTTTTCAGCACAGCTCGGGAGCTCGCCAGACTGGAAGAGCCAATAAAAGCCTCTGGGCTCGCACTCTCGATGATTCGCTAAACGTGCAAAATGAATCGTCGAGTGACATGCCGAAAGCTTGACTCAGCGAGATTTTTACGCTCTGTTTGAGCACAACGTCGAGTTTACTTTGCTTTTTTCAAATGCGAAAGAAACGTCAATAAATATAAATATATATATAGACATATAGCATGAGTGATTCTCGGCATTAGTCCAGTTGGATGGAGGCAACGAACGCGAACCTGGACGTCGATAAAATATCGAGGAAGAATTTGTATTTTTTTAATATAAAAAAAAAATAAATTTTCCGCCCGCATCTGAGATACATATTTGACCTTCTTACTTTTTTCTGCACTGAAAAAAAATTCGCTTGCGGGCTGCCAAAGAAAAAAAAATGTTTGTTTCAATTCTATTTGTAATTCTTACAATTCCATACGGTATTAAAACAATGACGGCAAAACTGGCAAGCTGATATGTTATCGTTTCAATCCGGTATAAAATTAAACGAATTGAAAGTAGAATTGAAACAAGATTTTTGTTCATTGGCAAGCCCGCAAGCAAATTTTACTTGAATCAATGATATTTTTTTTCTGTGTGTTCTTTTTCGCTTTCGCAGCACGTACCTACGTTGTATAAGTAAACGAGTATGTACCGTACAATATGGCTGGTCGTTGAGTGTCGGTCGCTTCGCTACCCGCGCTCAGTCTTACCGAGTTTATAGGTACGTACTTAGGGATCGTAAATTCACCGGTAATCTATGCATAGCTGTGGATGCTGCGGATGCTCTCGAAGTATAGACGAGGTGCCGGTGCGCACGCGTTTTCACCCCCATAGCGCGAAACAAGCAGAACCCGTTCGGGATCCCCTTTATGTGTAGATTCCCTGACGTTACCTCTCGGCTTCCTCACCCTCCTCCTCTACGGCCAAGATAGAAGCGTAACGAATATAACGACGTCGTCGGGCGCCTCGGTGCACGTATACGCCCGTAAAGAGAGCCCGCGCGTTTCTTCGCAAAGAATCTTGTGCCCCGGGCGCAGAATGCGAGAAAAACGGGGATAAAAGAGACTTTCAGAGAGGGATTAGAGGACTCGCGGGAGTTCCAAGAGACGACCGACAACGAGCGAACGACTACTGCGCCTGGTGCCTCAAATCTTCTAGGTCATCGTCTTCCGAAGACGAACTGTATTTGAGCGATCGGCCTGTGCACCAAGAAAAAAAATTTATTTGACGGCCACCGTTTATTTGGTTTAAGTAAAATATTTATTTGATATAAAAAATTTTTATTTCATTTAAGTCACTATTTACTTAATTTAAATAAATATTTATATAAATCAAATAAATATTTTACTCAAACCAAATAAACGGTGGCCATCAAATACATTTTTTTCTGGGTGTGGGACTCGAAACAAAATTTATAGATTCGTGAATGTCAGTAACTAATCATTTTTATCTCCTCTCAAATGCGAATTACTCGTCGATTTCTCAATTACTTCTGCAACAAATATTTTCATAATACGAAATAAATTTGAAAGATCAAACCAGATTGACTGACTTTGATTTTGAAATTGTGTTAAAATTACTATTTACTGACTATACTGAGGGCAACTAGACGGACTGAATATGTGAAGTAAAACTTGAACGCTGTCAAATTTACTGTGATGCTAAATCGAATAACAAAAAAATTTAACTGTTGTTATTATTGTCGTTATTTATGTTAACGGACCGTATCCCTTTTGCTGCTTATGTGCACACACGAGTTTCATCAATCGCAGGGTTTCTGTCGATGGTGGTCTTTTTGTACGACAAGCGTAATCAAGGAATTACACAACTTGTAATTACTGAAATCGTAACTGAACCGAATTTCCTTTTTACTTTCGATGCATTTTATTGACAAGAAAAATTGTTCCGAAAGAAAGATTTACACGACGTTACAGGGCCAAAATTAAAATCAAACGGACTGACTTTGATTTTGAAAAAGTCTTGAAATTCACGGTAACTATCCGGACTAAATATATGGAGTAAAACTTGAACGCTGTACAACTTTTTGTAATAACAAACCGCTAAATTGAGTGACAAAAAATTAAACTTTTATTATTATTGTTACTATATTTATGTATCGCTTTTGCTGCTTATCTAAGGAAAGCCACAACTTGTAATTACTGAAATCGCAACTATAACTTGTTTGTTTTTTACTTTTGATAAATTATATTGAGAAGAAAAATGGTTACGGAAGAAATATTGTACACCGATTATCGTTTCATCCCGCTTCTCCTTTCGACTTTTTCTTGGTATGCGAGAGAGAGAGCGAGAGAGACAGCGCTCATCCCCTTTGAGACCAGCGACTTACTTACCTCGCGAAGAACTCGCGATAGCCCTGGCTGCAGTTCGTTCGAACTGGTCCTCTCCCTCGAGATTTTCTTGTCGGACATTTTTCAAACCCACCGATCTCGTTAGTTTTCTCTACCGTACGAGAAAATTCGCGGTAAAAACGGTATAAGGTTGTCGGAAATTGAAGGACGCGTTGAAATGGAGAATGGTATTTTCGCATCGTTAACTTTAAGACGATGGAAGTCGATCGTTATATATATATATATATATATATATACAAGTAACGGCGCTAGTGGAAGTTCGAGGTAGGTTTAGCAGTTAAAAATAGCCATTTCTACGAGTCGGGCCGATCTTCGGTACTTCGAGCGAGGAAATAACGTTTTCCTTTTGCTTCCTTCACTGCGTCCGCGAAATTACTAGGTGAAGGATCAAGGTTGGCGACAGTGCGATACCTGCGAGTATATTCCGGTCGTCGAGGTACACTAAAACTGGTAATAAAGTTTAACTTCCGGTACTTGGCCTAGTGGCATAAAACCGGAAAGAAGAAGAAGAAATTTTAACTCGTCATAGATTACCAACCAGTTTACAGTCCAGTCGCGAATCATCTCTTGAGCAGTTTTGGCAGAAAAAGTTGTCTCTGGATCCGAAAAGCCATACAAATATTATTTTATCGCTAAAAAAAGCGCAATGCATTGTGGGGTAAACGTGACGAATATGCCTCCGCTCACACCCAGAAAAAAAATTATTTGACGGCGACCGTTTATTAAGATTAAGTAAAATATTTATTTGGTTTAAATAAATATTTATTTCATTTAAGTAACTATTCACTTAATTTAAATAAATGTTTATTTAAATCAAATCAATATTTTCCTTAATCTTAATAATCGGTGGCCGTCAAATAAATTTTTTTCTGGGTGCATATTGGAAATCAACATCGAGCCAATATGGCGGAGTTCTCTCAGTCGGTCAAGATTTGCAAGGCCCCATTCAATAAAGTTTTCATGATTTCAAAGAATATTACAAAAACGCTGGTTCTTATCCGAACACGAGCATTAGTCTGGGCTTAAAAGATATTCTCCACTTTTACCTTATTTTGATATCTATAGCGCAATATCAACTCCGTAAATATTTTATTGCATCGTCATAATGTGGCCTGACATGTTTAATGGATTTGGCATCGTTTCGGTAATGCTGACCTATAAAGGGTGAAGACAAATTGTTTCGAGCCCGGCAAAGTGATGCGACTCCACGCTCCACGACGACCAAGTGATTTCGTATTGGGTGACACGATGAATTTCGCTATCGGGACACGAGAGGTACAAAGCTGTGGAGGAAGGATGTCGCAAGCACAAAGGACCTCGATCGCCGAGCATGGCTACCTATTTGACCCTCCCCATAACGCTGCTGTGGTCAACCTGATTTCCACTTTGGCCGAGCAGGCCACCGTTATGTAGTTCGGATCAGATCTTCGTACACCATTATATAGTTACAAATTCGAAGCCCATGCAACGTACACAGCGGAGCATTTAGGATCCTGGACCAGATCGATTTGCAATCCGTACGCAAATAGTTGCTAACGATACTAAACTGCCTCGATTAAACTAACACACTTCCAGACACCCAGGCACAGACACGCTCACACACAGATATCGAAATTCCCGAGAAATGCAGCTCAGACGAACCAAGTTCGACGTTTGATTATCTGTGCGAAAAGTTTCCTTATCGGTCGATCGATTTTGCAGATTCGGTCTCATTGGGTATCGGAACAAAGTTTGCACGTTCGAGCTATGCACACCGTTTAGCGCAGCCGCGCGAAAGCTAATAACGATTATCGGTTATTTCGTGCACGTGAAACTTCGGACGATGTCTACGTGATCTTCAGCTTCGGTTTGCACAGCAAGCATCGATTTGATATGCGTGCATCGCTTCGTTCATATTGGGGCCACTCATTTCTTCCATTTACCCGTACCGTCCGAGCATACCGATGAACCACCAGAGTCGCTAGATTAAGATGGCCATTTTTTTCCCATCGAAGCGACAGGATTTTCGATATCGAAAAACGGCGCATATGTCCGTCGAAATTTGTCCGTAGATTATCGGCTATATTCATCCACGTCCAGCATCGATTTGATATGCGTACATCGCTTCGTTCATATCGGTGCCACTCATTTCTTCCATTGACCCTCACCGTCCGAGCATACCGATAAAACACCAGAGTCGCTAGATTAAGATGGTCATTTTTTTCCGTCCAAGCGACAGTATTTACGGTATCGCAAAAATGGCGCATTTATCCATAGATTATCGGTTATTCGTCCACATGAATCTTCGGACGATGACTACCTGATATTCAGCTTCTGTTTGCACTGCAAACATTGATTTGATATGCGTACACAAAATCGAATATATCAAGCAAGACATCCGGTCTTGCTAGATGTCTTGCTTGATATCTTCGGTCCGGTTAAGACATTGAGCAAGATAGAAAAACCAGAGAAACCAGGTATCAATGACGGGCAGTGTACATCACTTCAATCGTATCAGCGTCACTCGTTCCTTCCATTTATGTAACTCATGCATGAAAAGCCCTACTTTCCGTGCCATAAGTGGCATAAGTGGCGCTTTGCAGCCATGAGTTTAGTAACTTCCCGGCGCATGCGCAGGTCGGTTTCTTTGTACGCGATTTCTAGAAATTATTGCACGCTCGGAGTAGCACTTCTCTTGTATTCGTTACGTAAACTATTATGCGATACTAGTGCGGTGTAGCGAACATAATAGGCGGACTGTGAGGTAAGTCGCTCACTTCACAACCTGCGTATAAAGTTCGCTTTACCGCACTCGTATCGCAAAGTACTATTAGCCTTGACGCCCGAGCATACTGATAAACGCCCGCGGCGATAAATTAAGATCGCGATTTTTTTTTGTTTCAAGCAACAGTATTTTCGGTATCGCAAAAATGGCGCATATGTTCATAGAAATCCACTTTGCTAATAAACGTCGGTTGAATCCCGCCGACCATTACACTCCCTGATTATTCTGTGCGTAATTAATTCCGTTTGTGAATGTATCTGGGATTTAATCACGGCCGAACGCGAAAGTCTGGAGTTTGTGAGGGCGTGCAGCTATTCGCACTTCGTACCTAAAAGGCTTTACAACCGCGGGGCACGCAAACTTGCTTCATGTGTAGCAGCGCTGTGCATGTAAGTGAACGTGGGCGTACAACTGGTGCAGTTTCATTACGGGGCTCGACGCCAGGCTCGAGTATGCATCCCTTACCCGCCAATAAAGGGCTTTAATTATAGATCTGAGCACTGATTACCGACCGGAGAATTTCTGCTCAATCTAGTTAGATGCACGACGTCTCTCGCATACCGTCTCAAGCGAATTCTACGCCGGTTTGCTTACTTGCTTTGCTTGCCTGCGGTTCTGTTTCCGGACGCTCTTGATGCCAGAAGGTAGATACCGGCTGGATACTAACTAGGCACTAGCTCTCAGCTTGCCGAGGATGCAACCAATGCATAACGCTTAAACTAACATAATGCTTGACGCAGTCGCCTCACGCGCTATGAATTTTGGAGCTACCGATTCGATGCACTATTAGGAAGATTAATGCTAGAAAGCCTCTGATGCTACAAGATTGATGGAGCACACTGGGCGATGAATTCGACTCGAGAAAGTGGTAACGAGCATCTAAAGGGGTTACGATAACCCTAAACTGTAAAAGAATATATATTTTTAAATTGTAATTCCTTGTAGCCTCAGCCTTTGAGAAAATGTTAAGAGCAATTCGGATTCTGCGTCGTAAGTGTCATAAAAATGTAATTTTTTTTACTACGGTAAGTCAGGGTGACATGGCCATGGTTTTTTAAACAATGAAAATTGGAGGTTTAATGTTAAAACATTTTTACATTTTTGTTGTAACCAACTCTAGAAATATCGAACCAAAGTAATGAACTCAGAACTTTTGATATTTTCGATGCGTGATTTAATTGCAGTTCTATAAATAAATATTTGCGATCAGCCGTCTCAAACGGACACTACGGGTGACACGGCCACAGTAATAATGGTACTCAAGTAGGCCTAGAGAAGCATTGGAATCGCACAAAACACGTCTTACTATATTTTATGTTGTCCACATAACCTGCAGAAAGACGATAATGAAACCAACTCGTCTTTCCGGCGCCTGCTGCAGAGCCAGCAGACTGCCTATGGACGACTTATCGACCCTTTTGATTATAACATGGACATAGAAGACCCTTTGTGGGCCTCCCACGGAGGACCCACCAATCTCAAGTACTAGGAGGAGACGCCTCGCGTCGCCGAGCTAGCGAGGCATTCTACGAAGAGTCCCCAAAGCGTGAACATCTCGTCTCAATATTCGAACTTGTATCCGATAATATCTTTTGTCAACCAATATAAGATTTTATATTCTCCACGGTCTACGGTTTCTTACAATAAATACCTCTGTCAAATGTTTCAGATGTTTAAGGTGAAGTGAAAGTCACGTGACGGAGCCAGAAGTGTGACAGAGACGGCGGCATTGGTCTTATGGTGGAGCGAGAGAGAGCAACAGAGAACGTGTTTCACTTCACCTTAAGTAGAAAGAAAACAGTCTTACTGGGCATATCACCCGGATATTGCGGGCGAGATGGCCAGGTGGCCAACCACCATTGACGTGGCCAGCTCGCCCGCAATATCCGGGTGATATTGTCACCGCCCGCTCTTGCAGGCGGTGGCCCAACACCGTTGCCGTGGACATCTTGCCCGCAATATCCAGGTGATAAGTTCACAGCCCGCTATTGCGGAGGATGGCCTATCACCACTGACGTGACCAACTCGCCCGCCGTCGTAGGCAGTGGCCCACCACCATTGACGTGGCCATACCCCCCGCAAAATGAGTGGCCATATCACCCATTTTCCGGGAAAAATAACCGCTGCTTAAGTTTAGGGAAGAAAATTTTTTAAATAGGTTTACTACGTGCCAATCTTTTCTTAAAACATCCGACAATAGTTAGCAACGTTGATTTATCAGCAATGTTGTAATTTAGTATGTCTCCAGAACGCTAGAAGTATAGCTCGTGAAAGTTCTGGCTACGTCGAAATAGGGATTCACCGCTCGTACTGATTCTTGCACGTACATTCTTATAATTTTTGGTGCAATCGCATTGTAACCACATATAGTAAAAACTGTGCAAACGGCAGCGCCATTCGTGTGTTACGTTAAAAGATATTACGGATCGCCATTTTACCCACCTGGCCATATCACCCTGATTTACCCTATTAGATTAGATTAGATATGGAGACGCTGATTTCCAGTTTTTCTGTTTCTTTTTAATTTAAATTTAGAAGTACGAACGAGTAATTGAGACCATGACATGATCGCCGACAAAATAACCAACAACTGCGGTGCATAAAAAATCAATTATGAGAGAAAGGCAATGAACAGCTTTTCACACCAATGCGTCCGATCAACGCTGAACGGCCGCGGACGCTGCTCGTACAAGGTCAATGTCCGAAACATCCTCGATAGCGAGTCCACCGTAGTCAATCAATGAATTTTTGAAAAATGTACCTAGTCCTTTTTTGTTACATCAATGTTGGTGTGCACCGGTCATGTTGACGTTGCTACAATCGCCCGGTTTGTTTCGCGATCGAATCGCGAGTTTTCCTCTCTGAAATGCTCGGTTTTTCGCGCGTTGACAAAGTGTTTTTCAGGTTATTTGGTTGACGGTGAAAATAAAAGAGCAGCTCAGCCACCTTTTATTTATCAACTGGCATGCGTTGAAACACACTGGGCGCGCGTGGTAACGGCGTGGTGTGTATGTTTCGTTGCGCATCTGGGTCTCCCCGCTGTTAAATTTGCCATACCTATAAACTCTGGAATCGAGCTTTTGTCGTTGGGAACAAACGATGCACCAGCATTTTTTTTTTATACATATTTCTTCACGAAGCACACACGTGAGGCTGGAGCTCGGCTCGGTTGACACAGGCGTCATAAAAGAAAAAAGGGGGAAAAAACAGAAAAACGCTGCAGGCTGTGCGAGGCTCGAACGGAAGTTTCTCGCGCAATCGCTCGATTGACTGGGCAATAAAGAGTAACGATTAGCGAAACGTCGATGACAGCACTAGTGAGCTTACGGTGCAGGGGAGATAAGAGAAGCGGATAACGACGACGCAGCGAACGAGCTCGCGACTTTACGAGAGTTGAAAAAGAGCTACTTTCGTGTCATATACCGCACTCCCTTCAGCGCCAAAGTCTCAGAGATTCGCGGGGAGGTACGAGAGAGATAACACTGGTGAACGAGAGAACACAAGTTTTAGCCTCAGGGATCGCTGGAGCGAACTTATATTCCTGTTTTCGCAACGGGGTTTCTCGAGGAAAGACCTAAAAAGTTGGACTACATGAGAGATCACGAAAACAAATGGAACTTTGTTGATATAACAAAAAAAGAAATAAAAAAATGGTGTCAATTTTAACGTCTCGATGTTTAACGAAATCTTGTGAATAATGGTAAATAACATTGCGCTGCGTACACGGTTTTTTTCTTTGCACAGCTAATATTTTGGGCTGTCCGACATTGCGGACATTGTTCGACAGCAGTGAACAACTTCGAATCCATGCGAAAATATTAATGACCGTGAAGATATCTGCACGACATCAAATTTCATCGTTAGCAAATCACTATCAATCCACGGCTTTGGGAAGCAAAAAAAATCGTTCATTTGTAGAATATTATTCTCCAATTGAACTTCCCCGAGTGAAGTTTGTGCGACGCAACACACAGCCGTTATAACTCATCGAAATTTAGTCTCATGCAGATATCTTCAGGATCATAGATATTAGGACCGTGAAAAATGTTATAGCGTAGATTAATAAAAGATAAAAATATTCCAAAAAAAAACACCTATCTTCGAAGGCTTAATTTTTTTCCTATCTAAATAGGCGACATATATCAATGGATGAACCGGGATTCTAAAGAGCATCTAAATGATTCTTATAGATAGTTTTCAATCCACGAGATGCGAATGCGCAGTGTCGATAACTAAACGGGTTCACACTCCCCCCACCCCTGTCATCGCGTATCGTTCGCGAGAAAAGATTGGAAGCTCGAACGTGACGAAAGTAACTAAGTCACTTCAGCGGCAGCAGTCGCATTGCCACTAGCTCTGAAAGGGCGGCAGAGAGCACCTCGGGACAGACGTCATGACCTCGTTTCGCGGGATACAAAAACGTCGAAACTCGCCAGAGGGATACGACAATCTCCTAACAGAGAGAGAAAGCGCGAGGAAGTGAGGGAGGGCGAACGGTCGAGGAAGTGAGAGAAATCAGCGAGAAAAAAACCGCAATTTTGTCACTACCATTTTATTCCTCTCATACATCGTATATCCGACGCTGGCCGGACTGGTCGGTCGACGGCGAAATACAACGCGCGACAAAGTTGCAGCTTTCGCGAGCCACGCGAGAAATGTCAGAGAGAAAAGAGAGCCTCGGAACGGCGGGCTCGGAAAATATCCCAGAGATCGAGGTCGTCGTCACGAGACTTTTTCATAAATCCACCCGAGGTTCTGGGACATGCGCCACTGATATGGTTTCGACAGCACTACACGCGAGTGTAGACCTTCGGTGGAGAAATGTGAACCCCGCATTGTACACAACGTACGCGCGGAGCATAGGTATAAAAATCACCTCTCCGGGTCTCGGGCTTTCCCGGTGGCGACGGCATCAGCTGCAACTTTTTACGGCTCGAAGTTGACTTTGCACTCCCCCGTGTTGCGTCGATGTTGTGGAACACGTTATTGCCTCGGCCTGACGGCGATGAGAGTGTTGTTCCACGATGTGCAACATCGACATTGCCCACCCTATCTATCCTCCTCCTCTCTCAGTCTCGCCGCCACCCCGTCGGGGGATTCCGCTGGCAAGAAACTCGCGCCGGTTATTAAACTTCGGCAGGAGCGAAAATAGAGGAGGCAAGGCAGTTCCTTTTTTTTGGTTATTCCCTCCTTTATTTTTGCCATCGAGCACCGTAGAATGCGCGATAGTGCAGCAACATGGGCCGGACCGCTGAGATGGATGACCGCACGCGAGAACGACGCCATAAAGCGGAACCTGGCGAACGAACGGTTTCGGAGGATGTGTTGGTAGCGCGAAACGAATCGAGAGGGTGTTAAGCCACGATAACGCGCCAACGCCGGACAGACGCCGCCACGCTCTTCGCCGCAACGGTGGCTATGAATTACCGTGTGTTTCAAGTCCCCCCTCCCAACCCGCCGTTCGACTACCTGAAACACCGCAGGCAGGATTTCCGGTCCACGGTTTTATCGGAGGTGGCGTCGGGCGAAGCCTTCCCCCCTCTCACCCGTTTACCATGCAGTTCCGATAACAACATGCCTCGAATAATCTCCAACAAACCTCCCACCCTTAAAGCGAGTCTAATGCACTTCGTCGAGAAATTCGCTAACCAAGTTCCACGTGCATTGGGTCAACGGGCCTTAACTCGCAAATTTTCGGGTTAAATTTCCAGCGGAATCTTGGCGAGCGTAAATACTTCCACCTGCAATGAGGAGCTTTTGGTTGAATTACTCGCATAGATAGCGGAGGTAACTGCGCTACCGACTGCAACCGGTATCTATAGTTTGACCCGCTGAACTAGTGTGTATGCGCTATAATCGTAGTTCTCGCGAGGTTGCCCCCGGTTTTCGCGTGACGCACGCAGATCACATTTATTGTTGGTGCCCGGAGCTCACTCGCGCGCCCTAAATTATCCAGCCACTCTCTCGCCACGGGCATCGATCCACGTGCAAATAAGCTCGGCCGCAAATTGTGTGCGCCGGACGAGGGGGGAAGGGGGGGGGCAATCGACGTGAAATTATTCATATCGGAAGAGGCGGCAGGCAGGTAGACATCAGCTAGATGAGAACGAACGGAACGGCTACCGCTACTCCTACGATTCTATATAATATTTCCATCCGATGAGACTCTTCGGCCTTGTTCGAGGGTCATAAAGGATGCAAACCGCGAGAAGAAGGCACACAGAGAAAAATGCCCGGTTCTCTCTGCGGGGCCGATTTCAACGACTCGTTTTTGATCGCGGGCTCGAACCGTTCCACCGTGACTGCTGTAGCTTCAATTACCCTCCCTCGCTGTATGCCACGTTCGTGAGAAAGCACCCGTTATCTCCCACTGTTCGTTCCCCATTAGCATTATTCTCCCGCTTCCTCGCCGACTCTTTTCCTTCTCTCGGTTCGCGAAGAGCCGAACTCTTCCCGCGTCCGCCCTTTCTTTGTTTCATCGCGCGGTGAAAATTATTAGCACGCCCATTTTCACCGGAAGTCGCTGAAGAAGGTACACTCCGAGACTCGGCCCATCGCCGAATGCCCGGGACAGGGAAGAGCCCCATTTGAATATCGTGAAAGAACACTCGACCGCCACCAATCCACTTTGCACATCATTTGTGACCCCACCTTTGGCTATTTTTTTTCTTCAATTTTTTGCCTTATCGTCGGATACGGTTTTTATGGTAGACTGCCCGCCATCGATGTCTGACTTTTTTGTCTTGACGTATTGAGCAATTATTCTGTGTTGCGAATCATGCAGCAGGACAACCAGCAAGGATGTCTTGATATCTTCGATGCTGTTAAGGAGGTTGGAGCGATTCACACTAGTCAAATGAGTGCTAAATTTTTAAAGTCGTTTATACAAACTTGTAAGCATCTGTTGATTATAGTGCATAGTTATTAGTATTCCTTCGTATGTCCTTAACCAAATATTGATTACAATAGATTTGCAAAAATATGAACTGGTTTGTGCTAATTTTCGAAAAGATACATTTTCAATTTCAACAAAGATAACATGTTCAGTTTTTTCAAAGTATAAACCGTAATTTTCACTCGATTTTGATGTATCGTGGTTCATTCTCTTCCTTGAAAGATGCTCTACGAATTCACCATCTAAATATTCAATACAAATTTCTGTTTAAAAATGACAGCTGTTTTTTTATAAAGGAATTTGGTCGGTGGATAAACAGAAGGCTGTCATTTTTAAACGGGCAATAATATCGAATATCTAGATGGTCAATTATAGAGGAAGAGAATTCATCTTTGAAGGAAGAAAATGAGCCGACATACATCAAAAGCGAGCTAAAATTACGGTTTATTCTTTGAAAAAACTGAACAAATGTGTACCTTTTTGAAAATTAGCACAAAGCAGTTGATGTTTTTGCAAAACCATCAACTACTTTGTGCTAATTTTCCTGAAGATATAAAAACATTATTTGCACTGAACTTGCAAGTTCAGTGCAAATAATCAAACATCTGCTGTAACACAAAACCATCCACTATAATCAATAGATGAGTAAAAGTTTGTATAAACGACTTAAAAAATGTAGCACTGACTTGACTATTGCGATGCGCTCCAAGCTATTTAAGACGTCGAGCAAGATATCCAGAATAACCAGGAATCAATGACGGGCAGCGTCCTGGATTTAGTTTGAATTAAGCCTTGTCTTCACTTATTTATTTTTTTTCACTGAATAATCGAATACAAGTACATGATAATTCGATCGATTGTCCATCAGTCGCGATTAAACGTCTGATAAGTAATGCAAAGATAGTCCGGGCCAATTTATTTTGCTCGGATTCGGAACCCGAAGGAATTATGTAGATAAGAGAAGATACAATTGACGAAGAAAAAAATTTACATGTTTGGCGATTCGGTCCGCTGTGCGGTGGAATACTAATGGATCTCTCTCTCTCTCTTCCAAGGAGCCGGTGCACTCGGGAATCCTTGGATTTTTATTCCCACAGACGTTCGCCATGGCAAAGGCGCCGGGAACAAGACTCTCAGGGCTGAATTAAGAGTGCATCAACCCTCTCGGTTCCACGCTCGAGCTGCTCGTAATGTCATCGCCGAGCCCGCGAAGCGCTTCCAGAGATGAAAATTCCGACGAGCTATCGCCCTCCCCAGCGAGAACCCTCTCTTCATCTCGGCGCGCTTGCTTTCGCTCCGTCCCTCGGCTCGGCTCGACACCCGCGTGTAACCCGAGACGCGAACTCGTTCCTTTCTCCGACCGTATTTTACGCCTCGATACACATTTTATCCCGCGAATCACCGTGCCACCGGGGAGGTTTTAAAATTTTATTTTCGGAATTTAAACAAATTGACTTTCCTCCGGTGAAAATTGACTGCGAAATAAAAGAGTAACGGCGGGTGGGAGGCTGCCAATCAGCGAAAACATTTATTTTACATCGCGACCGAGGAATAAATTGAAAACATTTTAAAGGACGCACGGTATTCTGTCGGTGACGTAGGGGAGAGCGGGGCAAAATGGGACTGTGGGGCAAAACGGGACAGACAAGGGCATGCATCGATGGGGCTAAATGGGAGGTCCCAATATTATTGTAAAAATGCCTTTCTAAAAAGGCAATTTTACAATCATTTTAGCACGTCCCATTTCGACCCGTCGATGCATCTCGATAGCGGTCCCGTTTTGCCCCACTGTCCTGTTTCGCCCCGCTCTCCCCTACGCTTCCGTAATCGATTTCCTGCCATTAACAAAATTTCCATGCTCAACAATTTTCTGGGCGCTCGACGAAACTCAATTTCGCATTGAGTTATTACAGTTAATGGAAATATAATAAATATATTTTTCTCGGTATATTGAATCGTATCGGTGGTATATGTTGTATAAATTGTGTTTTTTCTACTTTATTCAACTTTCAGGTGGTAGGGGTGGGGGGGTTGGTCGGGGGTTGAAAGATCGAGAGAGCGAAAGCCTCGAAGTATTCCGAGGCCCTCGAGAACTGAAGCACGATATCCAGAATATATAACTCGGAAAGCCAAATATAAAGCTCTATATAAAAGTAAGTTAAATATTTGTTCGGGGCATTGCAGCAGCGAGCACTTTATAATATTTCTCGATCCTGCCCTCTCGTTTCTTTCGCTTACTCCCTCTCTCTCTCTCTGACTCTCACGTAAAGCTAGTATCCTCATACAAACATTTGCCGCTGTAAATTCATTTGGGTCTTGTGTGCTGGTTCTCGCGCTCGCGGCTGTGCCGCAGCGGTGAGAAATCGAACGAACGAACGAATGAACGAACGAACGAACGCAATTGCTTGGTAAATCCCGAGGGAACGAAGGAGGCGAGGGGACGGGAAAACGGAATTACCCTCTGGAAGCTGCTGCCGAGAGCTGAGCTTTAGCTCCGGCCCGCGGGGAGGTTGGGTCGAAAGTAAAATGATAGAAATACTCGAAACCTTCCGTATATACCCAGCCCCAAATGGTACAAACTAAAAGAAAAGTTAACAATCTCCCATAAAAATTTCAAATCGAACTTCAAGCTGCATGGTTGGAGATTCGAAAATTCCCGCTGAAAAGGTAGATTGCAATTGTTCGACGAGATTACAAAATTTTCTCTCCAAATCGTTGCTCATTTTGCCCCGCTAATTTCATTAG
>JAPYZD010000964.1:0-29248 GCA_030522725.1 Ichneumoninae sp. B BG-2022a | reverse complement strand
ACATTATAGACATCACCTTATGGCCATGCAATCACCTCATAGCTGAGTTTTCAAAAATACCAATTCGCCGAAACCAAATGTGATTCGCGAGTGCAGAAGGGATTTTTCGGCTGTGCGGTTTGCGTCAGCTAGGCAACACCATACAAAACATTAGTGCAAACAAGCACAAGGAGTCGAAAGATACATTTTTGCGGAACATTTTGATCGCTGAGACGATCCGTTTCAGATTGTTATTAACCACACGATGCCACAGTAACTTTGCTCATAATCATGTGTGGGGTCGATTGTAACAGTCGATCCGGGTCAATTGTACCAGCAATAATTTATTTATTCTCATACCAATACGAATACCAATATATGTTATTTATTTTATTCTTACATTCTGAGCAATCAGCGATAATTTATACTCTTATAATGTATAACCAACCAATTGTAGACTATAACATTTATTGTAGGGCTGTATAGTTAGGCCAGCTAAAATGGCTTAGCCAGCAAATCATTTTTAAAAAATTTAAAGTTTAAATTTAAATTTCTCTGTGATAATGCACCCCGTTCCATTTCTTAATGGCGGTCGGTGAAGGATTTCGTTGATGCAGGAGGATGTTACAAACGATCTCACTACCCGTTACAATTGACCCCACCGCGGCCCAAATTCTTACCCAATTTCGTCTGTGTTTAAAGGGGCGGTGATCACAATTCCGTGCATATTTCTGCTTGAAATTTTTTAACTAAATACCTAAGACTAGCTTAATCGTACACCATTGGATGCCAAAGCGTTAGACTCTCGGGTTTGTTGGTAAAAAAATTAAAAAGTATTTTCGTTACTTCTGTCCCCGGTCTCCCCTACCACGGGACATTAAGTTCGCAATCAATCAACCGGTAATTTCCGCCAGGCAAAGAGTTGGTGTCTTCTCTTCGGGTATTGATTGGATTTCTCGAATCCATCGTTGACGCCGCATCATGCAGAATTGGAGGGTCTCCGCTGTGTCTCGTAATCGCCGATAAGGCGATATCATCTCCACCGAGAGCGGGGACAATTTTAGCGCCGCCCGGCGTGTAATAAAGATATAAGCCAGCGCCCCGGATAACGCCGGGGTCGAGGGAAAGGGCACGGTTGAACGACACGACGAGCCCGAGATAGGACGAGAACTCCGTAGGTCCAGACCCTCGACCCATTAACCGTCCGGCGTATGACACCCTCCCAGCCTCGAGCTGTCTCTCGCCATCTTCCATCGAAAAAACGACGAAATGGCCTCTCGGATCTGAACGAGAGATAGGAATTTCGTGCGAGTTCAAAAGACCTCGCGGCGCGGAGACGGAGGAAAAGCTACGTGGATCGTCGGCGACGCCAGTTCACTGTGGACGTATACAAAAGCATACCGGCCCAGGCCGCCAGCCAGCCAAAGCCCTCTTTTCGCGGGGCGAAACCGTCCTCGATTGGGGTTGGTTGGCATTCGCTATTGTAACCGAGCAAGGACACGAGTGCATCCTCCCTCTTGTTCCCTGGCTCTCTTACACAGCCGCTGTACGATACTCTCCGTCGATCTTGGCGTGGTTCCGTGATTCCGAAGAATAAGACGGGCAACCGGCCGGAACCGGGTCATGCGGAAGATGCTCGAAGCGCGACGGACCCGGGCGAACAACCGGGCGGGTTTTCCAAGGGTTTCCCATTATTTTACCATCCTCCGGTCACGGTCCACACATCCGCGGAGAGACAACCGGCGGAGGAAATGAGGGAGATGGCCGGGGGGAGGAAATTGAAGCCGAAGAATGACGCTGGACGTATTCGAGGCTGGGTACGTGGAGGAGGAGGACTATCTCGGACGCAACCGGGAAAACTGATAAATTTTACAGTGGAGATTCTTTACCGGAGGCAATGGAAGGAACCGGCGGATGGAATGCGCCCGGCGAAGGGGGGGGAGGGGGTGAAAGGTGCTACCGCAGAGTTACATGGCTACGAGATGAACGAGACAGCGGAAGCATTCTTACGGTGCACAAACACGACTCTTCCTTCTCTATCCGCACTGGAGGGCCCCGTGCTATATGCACTGCCATGCCGTAACCTCGTTCCTTCCAATAGGCGAGGAGCAAAAACAGCGAGAAAAGAAAAGAGAGACAGAACTCCCCGCCCGCCTGTAAACGCGCTGAATGCATTCGCGTCACGCGCCACTTTCTCTATATCTCCGCTCACCCGTCCGCCCTGCTTCTTTGCTACCCCGCACTTCCCACCCTGTCTTCCCGCCCCGCGTGTCTCGGTTATAACGCGTTTTCCCCGTTTTCTCATCAATATAAGAAGCACCGAGCGGGCGTCGGGTCGGGCGAACGCCGTCGAGTAAATCAAGGATTTTTCCAGCGACGTCCTACTCTTCACCCGTTACGTCCCTTCTCGACGCGAAGACGTGTATTATACAGAGTTTGTGAGACTATTCGATAAAGTTTCCTCTCGCCTTCGGATCGTGAGAGGTTTCGTGGCCAACAAGTTTTTATCACTTTTTTTGTGGAGTATTAATGAGCGGTTATATTTTTTTTCATTAACGTACGTAGATCATTAGAATTTACGGTTCGGGTCGTTTGTGAGCCGACTTCGAGATTGGTTTTATGAGTTCAACTAATGTCCGAGCTGATTAGCGACATCGAGCGTCGATAATGGATCTGTCTGCTTATTCTACGTTGATCATAAAAGTGACTTATTCAATAAAAAAATGCGTTTCTGCCTCAGTCATATATCACATTATTCCCACATGATCAAAAGCAAGTCTGTCGCGAAATACATAAAAATACATTGAAACCATTATTTGACATAACTATATCTGTTTATTGGATCCAAATTAAAGCGATTAAAAAATAACAATAATATTATCAAATAAATAAATATATGATAAATTATTAAACGCTCTGTTAGGTTGTGAAGCGAATAAAAATTCGTCTTCGTTCCCAATAAATTATCTTCGATCGTAATAAACTTTTCTGGGTGCGGTGCACAGATTCACATTACGAATGTCAAAACGAGTTGATTAGTCTCCGAAACCCGTAGCAGCTAACCCGACTGTTCGGTCGTCAGAAACTCCGGCTGAGCTACATGCAGTTCGACGCGGCGAATCGATTTGCCGAAACTATTTCAACAATCTTAGCCCAACGGTTATTGCATCTGGCGCTCACGGCTGCTTGGCGGTAGTCTTTGCCAGATTCCCCTTTCGTCTGACCGTGGTAACTCGCGAAACCGCACGGTGGTTAGGTGTTCAAAACTCGGGAAACTTTGATACACAGAATGCAATTTGAGTTGAACCGAGTAAATTTTCTCTTGGGGGGGGGGGGGGGGAAGAGGGGGGGGGATGTTGATTTCCTTGGATAGTAATGGCTACGTCACGTGCCCGCTGCGTGACTGGATTCGCCGATACAGGGATGGGAACGGAGGTAAGGCGGAGCGGAGTTTCGTCGAGGCATTGTGCCTTCCATCGGAGCCACGAGGTGCCTTCTGCTCCGCAGAGTCAACACTCGACGGTGTGCCGCATAGTCTCACGTTTTATGTATGGACCGATAGGAACGGAGCTGCATTAGGCATCTGCATTCCGTCCACGACATTCGCGAGACATTGTGCCACGCACCTGCCCCTGCATGAAAATGTCGTTACTGTCGTCGAACCTCTCGCGATTCCCTCCTACGTGCGGAAGGAAGATTTCAAAGGTGGCGCAGAGACGCGTGGGCGAGTTCCGCCATATAAGGTGCGCATTCATTTGATAATGCTCGGGTATCCTCCGTCCTCCTGCATAACTATTCTTTTGACAACCTCTTCCCGGTGACTGCCGCGGATTCGGGGAATCCACCGTAGAGCCAATTACGAGAGCTGCGCTCCTTTGATGCAGTGCATTGAGGTTTTCCGCACCGCTCGCCGGTAGACAAATTGAGGGTGGTCATAGTTCTTACACGTTTCTGGCACCGGCTTTGTTCGCGACATATTCCAGGCAGGAATTAAACATTTTCTCTACACCGCCACTTCCGGTGCAAACGCTTTCAAACCGAAAATGACGTCATCTAAAAACATTTGAAAAACTTCGTTATGATGTCACTGCCTGTTTCAAAATCTCATTTCTCGACCGGAAGTTACGTCGCATCGGAAATCACTTCCGGTTTTAAAATCTCATTTTTTAACCTGAAGTGGCGTCATACCGGAAATTCGTCGCTTCCCGTTTGAAATTCTAATTTTTCAACCGGAAGTGGCGTCACTCTGGAAATTCGTCGCTTCTGATTTGAAATTCTAATTTTTCAACCGGAAGTGCACTGAAATGTACGTCGAATGCAGCCAGTGCAGACAGTTAAATGCCACCTGAGACAATACTGGTTGTTTGTGTAAATTTTGCCCGGTTCGGTGTTTTCTGGCTACGGCACAGCACTCTGTGGTCTGTGTACGAAAACGGTCGTTCGCATGATATGGCACAATCTCGAGAAGATAGCCCCGGCGGGGTTAGCCTTCATCACTCAAGATCCACTTATTGTCTTGGACCTTTTTGGACCAGTCCATCACTGTCCTCTCTCCCGTTCTCCGTGGCCAGTCCGTTCTATTATCTCCTCTCTCTCGTCTAACAGAACGAAAATTAAAATGAATTTCCGACGGACAAAGGACCGTTACCTACGATAATTGGCCACTCCTGTAATGAAATTTTTCTGTACCATAAATTAGTCCAATTATCCCCAGTAATGAAGAAGAACACGTCGAAAATAAAGGATCCGCATCAACGTAGTCGTACAAAAACAATGAACCTAAATTACAAAAAAAAAGGAATTCTATTTTAACGAGTTTTGGACAAAAAACGTAATTAATTTTCGCCAGTTAACAGTTTAACGAGTTCCTCGGAGAATTCGCCGATAGATTCGAGCCAGCCACGCGACGTGAACTCGCATGGCTGGCCGAGACTCGCGTGGCTCGTCCCCTTCAATTTCATTCACCGTTCGTCAGGAACGAGCTTACGTCATCGATGTGTATACGTGTCGTTGCATCGAGCCGCGTAAACATAATGCACGGAAGTCCTCTTCATGTCCAGTGTTTGCTGAAGATCGGACCTTGGTCCAATCGCTCTAGAACGTTTGAGTATGTGACACGGGTACGCTCGAGAGATGAAGAGGCTGTACATTCGAAAATTCAAAGTTTCACCATCGTGTAAACCATCCCCGTCAGTGAATATGTCGAACGTGGGCACGTTATATCGGAGGAAATATAATCCACCAGTGAGTTTCGCATTGCGGAGTACCTGCGATTATGTGCCCGGCGGTGCACACTCGTTCACCGTGGATCTCCTGTGCGCGACGTCAAGTGCACTTCTGATCCGTTGCGTGGCACCCGGCTCTCTGTTCGACCGCGACTGCATCGACGACTATGTTCCCTGCATTGGCCTGCATGCATTAACAAACTGCACGTGACTATGCGTTTCGTATGAAATTTCCAATTAATCAATCGGACAAATGGAGCCTACATAATATAATTGTTTGACGCGTATCGAATCAGGAAAACCGGCCGGATAACATGGTCATTAAAAAACCAGTCATCGTGTTTCGCCCCAATACTGGCGAATGTAACAGCCAGCCGGAATAACCACAACCGAGTCTCCATCATTGATGCTCCATCCTTTCGCCAAGTTCTATATACATATCTGAAGCCAAAGATGCAATGTTTCTCAACAAATCCTTCTAATTCAATGAACGGATTATTTGGGTGCCATAAAACGGATCACTGTTCGACCGCAAATGCATCCATTACTATGTTCCCTATATTGGCCTACATGCATTAACAAACTGCACGCGACTATGCGTTTCGGATCAAATTTCCAATTAATCAATTGGAGCAATCGAGCCTATATAATGTAGTTGGTTTGACCTGTTTCGAAAATCACACCGTCAGCATCGAGAAATCCATCTGGATAACACGGTTATTAAAAACTACTCATCCTATGACTCTGAAGATATCTGCATGTGCCCAAATTTCGTCAAGTTATAATGGTTCTATTTTGCATTGTACAAACTTTGCTAGAGGAAGTTCACATGGAGATTAAAATTCTATAAGTGAACAATTGGTTATTGTTGCTAAAGCCGTGCACTGACAGAGATTGGCCAAAGATGAAACTTGATATCATTCAGATATCTCCACGGTCGTCTCATCCTGCAGTCCCAGCTTCACCCCAATACTGGCGGATGTAACGGATAGTTGGACCAACCGTACTGAAGTTTCCACCGTTGATGCCCCATCGACTCACAAACATCTATATACATGTCCGAAGCCAAAGATGGAATGTTTCTCAACGAATCCCTCTAATTCAATCAGCAGCTTTGTCGGGTTTCCATGAAACGGATCACTGTTCGACCATGACTGCATCAACGATTGTTCCTGGTCTGCACGCACTACCAAACTGCCCACGACCATGCATTTCATACGAAATTTCCAATTCATGAATTGGAGAAATAGAGCTTACATAATGTAATTGTTCGACCCGTATCGAAAATCACACGGTCAGCATCGGGAAAACCGTCCGGATAACGCGGTCATTAAAAAACCACTCATCCAGCAGCCCCAGTTTCGCCCCAACACTGGCGGATGTAACAGCCAACCGGACCAATTCCGACCGAGTCCTCATTGTCGATGCTCCATTGTTTCGCAAAGTCCTATACATCTCCGAAGTCAAAGGTGGAATGTTTCTCAACAAATCCCTCTAATTCAATGAACAGTTTCGGCACGGCCCTCGCGCCGGCCTATCTTCTATCACCTTGGACTATTTTCTTTGGCTTTGATCCACGGGGCGTTCTTCACGCTCCGTCCAGTCCGGTCATAAATATATCGGACGTGGAGGAGAGCCCGAATGAGACTGCCCCGTTTGCCTCCGTTCCGGCCTTTCATTCCGCCCTCGGTATATCACAGCGAAGGGTGTAGCGAGAGCGCGCGAGGCACGTAGCTAAAAAATATAGCGCGCGGAGTGGAACGCACGTGAGACGCGGTGCGGTGGTGTGAGGTACGAGCCACGTGGGAAATTCTATGCAATACAATACGTACGGCAACCGCCGGTGCGACCATTCGCGAAATGGTGGACAAGTGTGTAACGGGTACGGCGCAAACGGTCCGCGGTATTATATTTATCATTCCTGTATGAGGTGGGTATTACGTTGGCACTGAATTCTGCACGCTATGTGCGGTTGTCCCCACACGTTGGTACGGATGGAACGCGAGTCCGCGAGTTCGTGACGCATAATGAAATTCATACCGAAAACTATGTCCATGGAATATTTCCCGGCGAAACGGGGAAGCCCCAACATTCTGTCATCATGGGTTGACCATGAGGAATATGGTAATTCGTTGTCCATCTCTCGTTAACGAGTCTCCGCCGCGGTTATTGAACACTGCGGTCCGCCGATCTACAGCAGGTCGTACCATAAGTGTACGTTTCCTCGCAGCTTTCGCAATCGTATGCGATGGTCCAGCTTTCCACGTATGTAGACGACTTGAATGACGGAAAAATGCAGGTGACGGTGGCGTAGTGGTTAGCGATCCTACTTAGCAACCGACCAATCAGGGTTCCGATCCTGGCGATCGCCATCTTTTTCCATCATTCAAATTCCGACCAACCGTCACATCATCCGCTCCGAACTTACCGCTTGGTCGCCATAAGTAGTAAAGGCGTTTGTCGACATACGGTTACAATGAGTAGGAATACAAAATTTGTATACAACGCCAGGGATGTAAAGGATCATGTAGGGGAAGCCGGGGCAAAACGGGGTCATGGGGCAAAATGGGGACATGTGCCCCGTTTTGCCCCAGATGATTTTTTTAAATATCCTTTCAAAGCCAGTGCCAATACAATTTTGGTCTGAAAAACAATGGATCTATGCTTTTGGTATCGTTTTAGCAGGTTTTATTGCTTAACGTTCCCGTTTTGTCCCGGTCTACGGGGAAACCGAGGCAAAACGGGGACGTGGGCAAAATGGGGACATGTAACCCGTTTTGCCCCAGATGGTTTTTTTTTTTAACCTTTCAAAACCGATGCCAATACAATTTTTGTGTGAAAAACAATGGTTTTATGCTTTCGGTATCATTATACCAGGTTTTGTTGCTTAGCGTCCCCGTTTTGCCCTGGTTTCCCCTATAGCAAATACCAACGGGGCGTTGATTGAGATCCTTCAGTGCAGATGGCAGCTCTCTGTTTTGAGAAAATGGCGGTTCGATCATGTTGACTATGCGCTACTGGAACGATAATCAGTATTTTGTGTCCATTGGCTGGGTGCAGAATCGGTACCGAGTTGTTTCTTCTTTACAGAATTGCAGGAAATTCTGCCAGTGTTTGCTTTCACGCACTTTCCTCCATCGGTGGTTCTGAGAGTGGGGATAACGACGGATCGGGTGTAGAGTGGATGATCGATATTGATTCCGACCCCCGTCAAACAAACGCAAAGATACGCCAACTATATGGTGCAGCGTGGATGATGGCAAAGAACGACTCACGCGCCGGGATAACTTGCGAGAAGTTCTACTGTAGGTCGGTGCAGTAAACCATGATCCTGCGCATCCTCGTTACCCGCAAGCGTATTCCATTAAACACATATATCCATATCATAACGCACAGTTGGAAGCGTGCAACGGGGAATTAATACGGTATTCGCGCGAGGGAAATATCGTTTCGTAAGCCCCAGAGGATAGAATGCCATTAGAACGTGTATTCATCGAGGAAGCGATAGGTATGCACAGTCCACGAGACATTCTGTACTGAAAAAACTTCAATTATTTTTCGAAATTAGGAACGCCCATTTTTCTCCCATTTCTTTCCGAAGCGTATTCAACAAGCTTTTACACATCGGAGAAATTGTGACAAAAAATTCGCAGCTTTGTTCCCACAGTAACTTCGGAATTCCTAGAAAACGCTTTTGTTGGGCTAAATCATAATTAATACAGTATAATTATAATATAATAATAATAAATTCGCAGTCCGTTAATAAATTGTGAGAAAGTTTGTCGAATGTTTCATAGCATTTGTCAAACTCTGTAACAGAACTGACGAAGGGAGGTCATTCCATAGGTGTGTACAGTCCACGTGACATTATTGTACAAGAAAAAAAATTGCAATAATCTTTCGAGATTAAGAATAAGGCCTATTAAGTTAAACTAAATCCAATTTTTATTTTAAAAAATTTTTTGTCATAGCGTATTTAACACGTTCTTACACATCGCAACAATAGTGCTCGACAATTCTTAACTTCGTTTCCGTGCGGTACCTCCGGAGTTCGTAAGAACGGCCCGTACGTAGCAAACATCGTGTCCGGCGCGGCAGTTTGTTGCCTCGAAACGTAATTCATCCGGCGACAGATAGAGATACAGTTTCGCAGTCTGTTAAGAAGTTGTGAGAAAGTTTGTCGAATGTTGCGTGGCCTTTGCCAAACTGTGGGGGAGAAGTGAAGAAGGGAGGTCATTCGTCTTGCGACCGGGGAAACCGGGATAGATACAATGCGCCAGATGTTCCGGTCCTCGGGCCAGAAAGTATATACACTTTCTGTGCCGTCGCCACCCGGGCAGAGAGGGGCATCGAGCCGCGTAATATTCTCGCATTAAAGTTTCTCGCCTAACTTAGCTTGGCGAGGCCGTTGGTACAGCGGGGAATCCTCTAAGCGAGTATTCACGGTAGCCGAATGGAGTCGGTGCCGCTGTCGCCGAGGTGGTATAGATATAGGAGGACACAGTGGAAAGAGAAACGAGAGCGGCGGTTGTACCAGCTGAAAGAACACCGAATTAAATCTCCTCGCAGAGCTCTTAAGCTCGAACAACGAAACAACTGTAGCAGTGAAATCAGCAATGAAGCGACATCGGGCACATCAACTCTTCTCCATCAATAACGCCTTCCCGATTAAAAATTGGTACATTTAATATAATGCATAACTGTGATGGAAATTGAATATACTTTTTCATTGAAATTAAAGTAAATTATTAAGTATTCTAAATATTTTCAATGTATTCCATGCATTTTTCATCACAATTATACATGAAATTTAATATATCAATTTTTCGTATGCCGCGATTGCAAAATTCCCAATTTTGCAATCGCGGAAAGATACGATGCTGATTTTTCAAAAAAATTACTATCAAGCCGTGTTATCGCGTGCAAAAATATCGGTGTTTGAAAGAGAAACGGGAGCGGCGGTTGTACCAGCTGAAAGAACACCGAATTAAATCTCCTCGCAGAGCTCTTAAGCTCGAGCAACAAAACAACTGTAATAGTGAAATCAGCAATGAAGCGGCATCGGGCACATCAACTCTTTTCCATCAATGACGCCTTATCAGGACCCTATCAGGGCCCGATGTAACGTTCGGAAATTTTTACTCGGGTTCGTTTCAATAACCTCCATATGAGATAAAAACGGTCCGAGAACCAAATTGCAGTTTCCATTTTTTTGGGCCTCATTTTTGAACCCGAAAGCTTCGCGAGCTTTTTTATTTTTAGCTCGAAAAGAGGCTTTATGAGATTCCGGCGAGCGGCGCAGCTAGTCGCAGTCCCGGAACAGTTGGCCGGCGTAATTTCCGTCAGACGAGCCTAATTAATACGTCCTCGGTGGCTTATCCAGTCGGGAAACTCGTGTTGCTCCCTCCCGGAGCGGCATCAGAAGCATCAACAACCAGAAAACGGGAGAGAGAACCCCGATGGTCCACAAAACTATGTGCACCGCGGTCGCCGTTGTCCTGCGGTAGTTGCCCCAGAACACGAGCCCACGACCGGCCGCCAGGTGCTTTCGGTATCGTATAATGTCGGATTTTAATGGGCTACCGGCCCGGTGGACGGTATCCTGTGTACGGGACACAAATGACGCGCGGCTTTGCTGCTATCACATAAATGTTATGGCAGTTCAGCCCATCCCCGGCCCCTCCATTCCCCGCTACTATCATCCTGTTCTGTTTTGAGTACCCTCGACCGCTCCAATTTTGTGGAGTGGCTGCCATCTGCAGCACCTAAGCTTGTCGCGGTATCAATTTTTTTTTGGTAAATTTTCACGCGGCGCATCGCCATTGGACTGTTAAAAAAAATTGTTAATTTAATTTACGGGACTGAAAGTTTTCACTGGTACATTAAATGTAGTGTACAATTTTCATGAAATATTAGACTGAGAAAAAAAATTGGTTAGATTAACCGAAAGTCGCGGTGACATACGTTTAAAGCTGTTATTTGTTTGGTACAAATAAAGTTTGTTAAATGATTATTTGCTTCAATTTATTCAAAATTTGTCGATTGAAATAAACATTTTTGTTATACCAACCGAATACACCTTTGAACGTATGTCACCACGCATTTGGTTAATTCAACCATTTTTTTCCTCAGTGTAATGGACTATAAGAGTGAAATTACGGTAAATTATAGGTATTAAAGTACTTTTTATAGTAAAATTAAAGTAAATTATTAAAATAAAAATATTTCTAAAGTTTTTAATACAGTGTACGTTAATGCGTCATAACAACTGTAATCCATCAAAACAGTACATTAAATTGCATACGAATGTTTTTAGAGTGTCCCGTGATTTTGTTTTGTTTGGCATTTCTGTAGAGGATGAAAGAAGACAAAACGGAACAGTTCCGAAAGCAGTTTATTTATTTTTATAGATAAAGTATTATGAAAATGGATGAAGTAACTAGTTGGGATCGGGTAAGTTAGCAACTTTGTTTGAATTGAAAGCCACCAGGGCGGAGTATGTGTATATCGATATCCCGGCCGATTTAGACACGGTCCCGCGAACAATGCACCCTCCTTTATCACCGTAACATTCGTCGTTGTTGAAATAGCAGAAACGTCCAACGTATCGTTGTTTCACTGGTCTGGAAAAAAAGTAAACTAAAAAAAAAGAAAAAAAAAACTGAAAAAACAGGAAACTTCTGTGCGAGGGTCGCGAGTACTATAACGAATTGGATGTCGGCCAATCCGAAAAGCAGATAGTACAGAGCCCTCGTGAAAGAACGTCGACGAGAGCGTCCGGAGTGATACGGAAGTGAGGAAGCATGATAGCAGAAAACAAAGAGTTTCTGGTTGCATCCGATCCACGGATGTCGGTGTTCGACCTGCATTTATCTCGAACAGGGTGTGCGACTCCACACGCCAGCGCAGATGTGGCTGTGACCGATTACATTCATCAATCGGAAAGATAAGTTTGATTAAATTCACAATTTTTCATTCGTGAAAATTTTCAAAAAGTGACGCTCGAGCCGTCTTATCGGGTGTAAAAATATCGGAATTTCAACGCATTCACTCGTGATAAGCTACACGCGAGTTCCGCGAATTTTTCCTCGTCCCGCTTTCGATCCATCGTCAGCGCGTGAAGATCGCGGCCCGGAAAATGACGATCGAACCGTCTTATCGGGCGCAAAAATATTGATGTTTCAACGTATCCACTCATGATACGCTATACGCGAATTGCCTGATATTTTTTTTACCCAACTTTCGGCCCGCGGCGATCGAAAATTTCGCGAAAAAAAATTGGAAATTTAATGTACCTGACTGCAAATTTTTATGCAAAAACTGGTACATTAAATGTAATGTACAACTGTGATGAAAATTGAATATACTTTTTCATTGAAAGTAAAGTAAGTTATAAAAATTAAAGTACTTCGATAGTAAAATTAAAGTAAATTATTAAGAATAAAGTATTCCGTATATTATCAATGCATTAATTTTTCATCGCAATTATACATGAAATTTGATACACCACTTTTTGGTATCCTGGGATTACAAAATCCCCAGTTTTGCTAATTTTTCAAAAAATGACTATCGAGCCGTCTTATCGGGTGCAAAAATATCGCCTATACGCGACTTCTTCGATATTTTTTTTTCACCCAACTTCGGCCCATTGTCCGCGCGTGAAGTTCGAGGCCCGGAGCGATCGACAATTACACGATCGAATTTATAGGTTTTTCCGCTTACACTTCGCGACGACGCGCGACTCCTCGCATCGTGCACAGACTCTCAAGACCAAAACCTATTCATACCCTATACAGGAGACTCTGGATGTAATGAAAGGCTTGGGTATGCGCCTCCGCGTGTTGCTGAGGACTGACAAGTGGCTCGGCTCGTTGGTTCGCTTCGAACGAACGAGCAAAGTGGAGCAACTACGCGCTAGGCCTCCTCCACTCTCTATACGTATATCGCCGCTGCCGCTGCTACTCCACTCTTGACTTTCTCTCTCTGCCTCACTCCGTCCCCACGAAATGTGTGCCCATACACGCGGCTAGATATTCCCGCATGTACAACCCTCGACGAGTGATAGCCGTGTATACCTGTGTGCATGCATCAGCGGCAGTGTCAGAGGGTTCATATTTATGCAATTTGAAGAAGCGTTTCCTTCGTACCGTGTAATATAACGAATGTACTATCTCCATATATCGCATATACGAAGATACCAGATACTGCAAAATCTGGGGCACGAAAAAAAAATACTGAAGCTGCATCGAGGCTTGTGTAGGTCTCGACGAGATGAATCTTTCGCCGGCGGTAAGACTTCATTAAGGTAGTACTAGCGGACAGTTCGAGTTCGCGCGAGCTCAGAGAGAATTGAGAGAGAATTGAGAACAGTTCTCGATGAGATGAAAATCTGAAAAAAAATCAAGCGTATGGAGGGTACTGAAAATATTGATTTTGCATAATAATAATTCCAAAATCTTATCAAGAAATTAATGGAAAAAAAAATGTTCAACAAATTCCCTGGCGACTTAACTATTTTCCGCCGTGAAAATGATTCGTTTATGTTTCTGAACACATATGCATTTTTTGCGTTTTTGACGGGCTTGCACATAGAAAAAACGCGATTCTTGAAGATCACAAAAAATTCTGAAAAGATTTCATACGTGTTCAGAAAAAAAGCGCATCATTTTTATGGAAAAGATAGTTAAGTTACCGGGTAATTTGTTGAACAATTATTTTTATCGTTAATTTGTCAATAACATTTTGGGATACTTATTACATAAACACAGTGTTTGCAGTACCTCCCATATGGTTAATTTTTTCAGATTTTTATCCCATCGAGACACGTTTGAATTTTTCCCTGAAACTCACGTTTGGCAGGACTGAACCGCTTCGACTACCTTAATCCGCGCCGAAGGAATTTTCATAATTGGAAAATGTGTGGTTGCAAGAAAAACCGGCCGGGGATTCTTCGACGATCGTGAGAAATCGACAAATTCGCCGAGGCATGTGATTTCGATTGATGACTTTGCGCGTGTAGGTGCGGATGACTGTGTCTCGCCGGAGGGTGGAATAAAGTTATATGTCGGTGGTTCGCACGTCGTGGATGTTCGCGCGAGCATTTTTCGGCTTTTGAAGGGTCGGGGAAAATTCTCAAAGCTTGACGCGTCGAAACTCGAGCATCCGGTGCGGGAGGGAGACGAGAAGATTCTCCCGAGATGGCAGAACGGAAAGGTGGATGGAATTTTTCACGGCTCGTTTCGCTCGATAGGCGTCGGTTTTTTTGAAGTGTCGCTCTTTCGCAACCGCCCTCCCATCCCTCGCGGTCCTTTCGTCGAACTCCGGAAGAGAAACTGTGCGCTGTGATATTTTAGATTCTGCCAACTTTCGCTCGTGCGTAAAATCGCATGGGACTTTTTTCCGCAATTTTGCGTCCCTCTGATCTGTGCTCGACGTTCAAGAAAATTGTAATTTTACTTCACCGGACTGGAAGTTTTTACGCAAAAACTGGTACATTAAATTTGATGTACAATTGTCATGAAAAAATAATGGACTTTTAGAGTGAAATTGAAATAAATTGGTGGAATTAAAATACTTTTATTGTAAAATTAAAGTAAATTATTACACTAAAGTTTTTAATATAATGTACGTTAAATTTTCATCAGAATTGCACATGAAATTTAATATACCAGTTTATGCGTACAAACTTCCAGTATCGATAGATTAAATTTCGTACGAATATTGTTCGACGACGATGAAATTGCCCAGGATTCACTCCAGTTTATTTTGGGTCCACTCGAAATAAATTTGAGTTTTTTTTACCCACTATCCGGTATTCCCTAATTCACACGTTTCTGTCACGGCTGCATTCGAAGTACAATCCGGAGAAAAATACCAAATTTTCTTTTTAACTTCCGATCTGAAAATCTAATTTTTCAACCGGAAATACGTTATTTCCGGTTTGAAAATCTCATTTTCGAATGAATGATAACACTCACCAATCGTACAGGACACATTTCTCATTTTTCTGAGAAAATCTCATTTCTAAACCGGAAGTGACGTCATACTGGAAACAGGACATCACGTCCGGCTTGAAAAATGTATTTCATGTCCGGAAAAGACGTCACACCGAAAATACTTCTTTTCCCGTTTGAAAAGCTCATTTTTCGATGAAAAGTGACGTCATTCCGTGAAAATGAGATTCTCAAACTATTATCAACAATAAGGAAACATTTTTAAAATCCGAGCACAAACTTTCCAATCCGTCTCGAAAGTTACGTGAGAGGAGACACAAAGTAAGTAGCGCTCGACGTTATTCGAGACTTATCAGAGTTCATGAAAAAAGAGCGTTAGGGAGGTTTCACTTAGAGTTCATAAGACAGCTTAAAAGTTGAACAACGATGTCGGAAGATGTTTATGTAAATTTTCCTTGCCATGCATACCCGTGGAGCACGCGGTTCGTCGATTCTCACTCCCGCTATTCCGACGATATTCGCTAAAACCGTTTCCTGAATAATGTTGCACAACGAAAGTCGATCGTACCTCGAAAATGTTGTCGACCGTGAAAGATTTACGGAATTTAAAATCATCGCGCAGTTCCGATATTATTTCAATACCGCGAACATTTAACCACCGTCGAAATGGAAATGCGATTTCGTGCCTCGAGAGCAATAAATTTTCCTGCAGGAAATATTTCATTTTACGAGGACACTCGTCTGCTTAATCAACTTTATGATTTTCTGGAGTGAGTCGGGGAGATCGGACCGTGCCGGGGAGATTCCAATTCAATCTGTTCGTCTCGTCGAGCGAGAGCCAGCTGTATTACCGTCGCTTTACGATACGACTATTTTATTATTCCGGATCGGAGGTTCATTGGGACGTCGATAAACTTCCTAATGAACGCCGTTCCCGCCGCAACGGAGACCCCTTTGCCAATAATATATTTCGCGTTCGCTCAAAATGTCCCGCGACACGGGAATAGTTGGGTGACTATTAACGACCGTGTAATCAGACCGGAGGTAGATAAGTAATTATGTGCCAGTAAAATAGAGAAGAAAAATCGGGAAATCGATCGACTCAAAAATTAAGGCCTATTGTCGAGTTTCTAATCGCTTCAATGTCGAGGGAACGAAAGGGAGCATGAAGATTTATTAAAAACTAGGAACAGAGTTCTCTGACGGGAACCCTCGAGCTTGAATTACAATGAGCGTTGGGTTTTCAGCGCACCGGCAAAAAAAAGTAACTTTATTGACAAGAACATAAAAACGTCGAGAAGCAGGGAAAATTTCGCGTCCACTTTAAACTTTTTATCCTACTCCATCTCATTACTTTCGAGATGATTCGCGGAGGAAAGGTTTATCGCTTTTTGCTGTAAAATTTCTTTCTTTTTTGTACTCTCGGGCAAAAAAATTAATCAGAGACGGTGCTCTCCGTGAAAATACCTTGAGAAACTGTGATCCGACGGGTTCTACTGAGGTTTCACATTGCAAAGCTTGATTTTAGCTGAGAAATGAGATTTTACGGCAAAAAATTGTTTCGCAATCTGCAAAATGAGATTTTTTTTTAGCGTTAGATAAAATACAACATTGTCTTTCAGTGATGTTCGTTAAAATGTTTGATTCCCTTTATTTTGCGGGTTACACTCAAGATTCGGGGGAAGAAAGTTAGAAGAAACGTGACCAGTTTATCGATCTGCCCAAAATTTCCTTTTGGGTACTCTGGGGCAAAAAAATGTATCAGAGATGGTCCTTTCTGTGGAAATACCTTGGGAAGCTGTGATCCGACGTCCAGAATTGTCATTCCACTTCGCGACGTTTGATTTTAGCGAAAAAATGAAATTTGATGGCAAAAAATTGTTTCCCAAACTCCAAAAAAGATATTTTTTTACTGACAATATACACGCTTGTCTTTCAGTGGTGATCGTTAAAATGTATAATTCCCTGTATTTGCAGGGTCACACTCGAGATTCCAAAGAATAAAGATCGAAGAATGCCTAATTTACCCGTCTAAGTGAACGCCAGATTATCGTCGAATAGCCGGTATAAAATTGCCTTTTTGGTCCTCTCAGGCAAAAAAATTAATCAGAGATCGTACATTCTGCGAAAATATCCTAAGAAGCTGTGATCCGACGTGTAGTATTGAGATTCCACTTCGCGACGTTTGATTTTAAGGAAAAAATGAAATTTGATGGCAAAAAATTGTTCCACGAATTTAAAAAATGAGATATTTTTTACCGACAATATACACGCTTGTCTTTCAGTGACGTTCGTTAAAATGTATGATTCTCTGTATTTGCAGGGTCACAGTCGAGATTCTGGAGAATAAAGATCGCAGAATGTCCAATTTACCCGTCTACGTGAATGCCAGATTGTCGTCGAATAGCCGGTATAAAATTGCCTTTTTGGTTCTCTCAGGCAAAAAAATTAATCAGAGATCGTACATTCTGCGAAAATACCGTCAGAAGCTGTGATGCGACGTGCAGAATGAAATTCCATATTGCAATGTTTGATTTCAGCTATGAAATGAAATTTTACCGCCAAAAATAGTTTATCAGACTCCAAAAACGAGACTTTTTTTTAACCTAATGGTCTAATAACAACACGTCCAGTTTATCCGTCTAGATGAGCGCCAGATTATTGTCCGAAGGCTCCCCCACGCGACGGGGGATAAAATCGTTCGTCGTACGAGTCGTTGGCTCGTGGATTTAATCGCAATCACGCCGAAGGTAGAAGCAGGATAAAATGAGAAGAGCCCTTAACCGAGAAGTCTGCAGAAGTGGGGCCCTTCGTCGAGATCGATAGATATCCGAGGAGGAGCCTTTGAAAATCCCGAGCGAGGCGTAGTCCATCCCATCCCTCAAGTCCGACTAACAGGCCGTTCCGACTGATCAAATCTGGCAACCTCTTCTTTACCACTTCGTCGGGCATAACTTTCCATCTTGATGCTCCAATCCTGCCCGAGAATAATGGAGTAACGAGGCTCGCCCGCTTTACGAGAGATCGTCGAATAATATTGAAGTGAAAGCTTGCGCCAATCTACAGTGATTCATGATAAGGACAAATAAAAATAAATAAAAGATTTTAAAAAAATTTGTTCGCATTACGGTAGGAATTTCAATTTTACTGTAGACGTTTCGATAATTGAAGGAAAATAACGTTTTTGCTGAAACATGCGAATTATTGCGTAGTTGCTTCCATTTCTTCGTCCTACTCGACCTATTTATTTTTTTCATTCACTCAACTAGCCGGAGGTAGAATTGTGTATCGAGGGAGCAGCTTTTTTTACAATTTTCCGATAATATTCAAAAATAGTATGTACACATTACCCAGGAGACGAGTCGTCGGTTCGATAAAGGCGATCCCTTCGCATTTTATGTTTTACCGCGTCTGCAAATGTGTTTGTTCGGGGGAATATAAAATTTGTCGTGCAACGTTTGTCGTTCACTTAAGGACGAGAGTATCGAGCTCGGCACGGAGCAGACAACGGTGTAGCATTATTCGCGAGACGCCTGAAACGCGGGATGTAAAAAAGATAAAAATAATAAAAACAAATAAGATGCTGCGCGTATAGTCGAGGAGGAGAAGAATTTGCGACGAATAATGTGCGCGGAAAAATGTGAGGATTCTCGATGTAAATCGTTTTATGATTGTTTTACTGATCATTATTAACCGCGTTTTCGATAGCGACATTTTGCCGGGATATTTCACTGGAATTTATCACTGAGGAGGTAGGCAAAATTTGAGGAAAAATTGGAGGGTGTGCCTAAAGACTGATTACCACGCGTTCAAGGTAAAAAAAACGACATCTCACCCAAAAGCATCGCGGTCCTGCGGATAAAATAAGAAAACGTCCCGGACGACTGATGATGTTGGGAAAACCGACAAGGAGGTTATTAATAATGGTGCTGGCGAAGGGTCGTTGCTCCGCAGAAGAGAAGCAGATTATCTCAAGAGTGACCTTCGTATTTTGTCCTCCAATATTTTTGATATTGTTGTTGCGACATTATCGGCGAACATGCGTTTTATCATTTTTTTACGCCATTTTTTTGGAACACCTGACATGAAAAAATTATAAGAGAAATTATAAGAGAAATTATCAGAAAAATTATCAGAGAAATGATCAGAGAAATGATCCGAGAAATTATCAGAGAAATGATTAGAGAAATGATCAGAGAAATTATCAGAGAAATTATCAGAGAAATTACTATTTCGCTGGAATTTATTACAGAGGTGGGAGGTAAAATTTCAAGATTTTGATCTCCAAATGTCTGGATGGATGAGTATTGTAGTAATACTAGTGATATATTAGTCCAAGTGATTTAGTAGTTGTGCTTTATTAGCTGCAGGTATCATTTGAAATGGTAGGATAACCCATTGGGTTCTTCTTTTTTCTCAAAGCTGTAATTTATTTCAAACTTTTGTAAATGGTTGATGAAAATGCAATCTCGAGGATTGTGATATGGATTTTCGTCTCTCACGTAGCGTAATTATATGCTAGAGAAAAATCCACGCGAGAAACTGCGACGTGACCGATCGTTCGGCATACGCTGCCATCAATCTAGCTTTTCTTTTATCCCTCCGAGGCTGTGCCCCGCGAGAGTGTGAAAGCGACGGGATAGTTGAGGCGGCTGACGGATGAAAAGCATTAGCGGCGAAAGAAAGTTTCGGACGGTGAAGGTGAATCGGACGGAATGGAAGCGCGAGGAGAGGATGCGCGGGCTGCGATGAACCTATACGTTGCAGGTATGCCGATAACGATTTATGATGCAGTCACGTCAACCGATCGACTTTTCCAACGACTGCGGAAAAGCTGCGAGGATAACGCGGGCCACGCGGGCGTTTGTCAATGGTAGATGCACTGTACGCCAAAAGAGAGAAAAATCCACAGGACAATCGGTCTTTACTGCGCACAGTTATTTCACTATGAAATTTGTATCCGCAAAATTGAAAATCTCCCGGCGTACAATTTTAAGTAAATTTTTTAACGCGAAATTAGTGATAATTAGTCATAATCAATATTTCCTCTCATGTGCCATTGATTTTTTCGCGCTAGGAACGTCAGTTGATTGGCCGTAATTATGAGCTGCCTTTGATCAATCGGCAATCAGGCTTTCCTGCGCCCGGTTATTTCACGATGAAATTGGCATCCCCAAAACTGAAATTCTCCCAACGTGCAGTTTTAATTAAATTTTTTAACGCGAAATTAGAGATAATTAATCATAATCAATATTTCCTCCCATGTGCCATTGAAGTATCCGCGCCAGGAACGCCAGCTGATTGGCCGTAATCATGAACTTCCATTGCTCGATAATTTGAGATCCTCCCGCCAGCCTGTGTACAACCTTGATCATATCCTTTCGGTGATCGGACGGAAAATAATAACGCAATATGAAGCCGGAACAACGCCGCTCGGTATGGTAGATACACCATAGGACAAAAGAGAAAAATCCACCGGGCAATCGGTCTTTCCTGCTCACGGTTATTCCACGATGATATTGGTATTCACAGAACTCAACATTTTCCGGCGTACAATTTTAAGTAATTTTTTTTAACGCGAAATCAGTGATAATTAGTCATAATCAATATTTTCTCCCATGTGCCATTGAAGAATCCGCGCTAGGAACGCCAGTTAATTGGCCGTAATCACGAGCTGTCATTGATCAATCGGCAATCGGTCTTTCCTGCATACCGTTATTTCACGATGAAATTGGTATACGCAAAACTGAAAATCTCCCAGCGTACAATGTTAATTAATTTTTTAAACACGAAATTACTGATAATTAGTCATAATCAATATTTCCTCCCATGTGCCATTGAAGATCCGTGCCAGGAACGCCAGCCGATTGGCCGTAATCATGAGCTTCCATCGATCGATACTTTGAGATTCTCCGGCCGGCCAGTGTACAACCCTGATGATATCCTTTCGGCGATCGGACGGAAAATAAAAGCTCAATCTGAAGCCGGAACAACTCCGCTCGTTATATATAGCCGGATGCTCGGATCCACTTCCAATCATGCCGTATTCCGCCGGTAGCTCACACGCCAATTAGCCACCCTTGCGACATAGCGAACCGAGGGATTCTGGTCGATCCCGTAGTCCGAGAGAATCATTGCGGCGAGTTACCCAGGATGGGTCTGTAGGTAGAGGAATTCGTGCGCCAGAGGACGGAGACTAACGGAACTGGAGACCGTATGTCCGGCCACGGCAACTGGGAATTGCGGTTGACAATTGATTCCATGGACCCTGGGCACCCTTCTAATTTACCCCGGGGCGAATCCCTGAATAGATCAGGCGGACCTGTTCGCTTCCTCCTCGCAATCTACTAATGCCTTTTCTATCCCTCGACCATCTCCACCGTTCCCCGCGGAGCCTCCGCATTTGTCACCCAAATAAAATGATTAATCTGTTGTTTATATCGGAGAAGAGTGGAGAACGGAGGGATAATTGAAAAGCTTTGGTACCATAAATCACCGCACGACTGATCGATCCACTGAAGTCGTAAGTTGGTATGCGGCATATTAAACAAACTGCTCTCTTGGTCCAGCTCGGGCTGGACCAAGTTCTGGGACTCATCGCGTCGATTCAGCCGATAGCGAACCGTGACGCATGAAAATGTTAGTTAGTCTGAATCAATAATGCATCCGATCAACAGTGACATCGAGGGATAGCCAGAGCTGTCGTAGAAGCGACGGACTGATAGTAGTCGTTGAACATCCACCTGTCCGTCTCAGGATCGAATCTATTTTCTCTTCTTTTTTTCCATTCACGTTACCGAGGGAACGAACCTGGATCCATTGAAGTCATCCATTGGAATGCAGCAAATTAACCAAGCTGCTCTCTTGGTCCAGCGGGAGCTGGACAGCAATTATAGGAGGAATAGTGGCGATTCAGCCGATAGCAATAAGTACCCATCAATAATGCACGGAGAAACGTGACGCATTAAAATGTTCGTTAGTCGGAATCAATAATGCAACGGATCAACCGTGACACCGATGGATCGTCAGAGCTGTCGTAAAAGCGATAGACTAACAATATCTGTTGAACATCCACCTGACAGTCTCAGGATTGTATCTATTGTCTCTTCTTTTTTCCCATTTGTCCCCGAGGGAACCAGCCTGGATCAGGATTATCTCCGGAAAATGATGGGAATGATTGTAAATGGCACATAACAAGGTACCATGATTTCTCAACCGAGCGTGGTCGCGAAGCTCAAGGAAACCTCCAAACCATCTTCACCTTTGTCGCCCAAATAAAATGATCGATCTATCATTTATATCGGAAAATCAGTAGAGAACGGAGATCATTCAAAAGCTTTCCTACCATAAATCACCGCACGGCTGATCGTCATTGAAGTCCGTCAGTTGGTATGCAGCGAATTAACCAAATTGCTCTCTTGGTCCATCTCGAGCTGGACACCAATTATAGGAAGTATCGCCTCATTTCAGCCGATAGCGATACGTACTCATCAATAATGCACGGAGAGCCATGACGCATGAAAATCTTCGATAGTCTAAATCAATAATGCAACGGATCAACCGTGACATCGAGGGATCGTCAGAACTGTCGTAGAAGCGACAGACTGACAATATCTGTTGAACATCCACCTGTCCGTCTCAGGATTGAATCCATTGTCTCTTCTTTTTTTCCATTCGTCCTCAAGGGAACCAGCCTGGATCTGGAGGGGGGATTATCTCCGGAAAATGATGGGAATAATGGTAAATGGCACATAACGAGGTACCATGATTTTCCGACGGAGCGCGGTCGCGAGGCACTCCGGTATCGATTTTGATATCCGGACGAAAGAGGTTCATTCATACGGGCCGGTACTCGTCGGCTCGGACAATGGATGGAAGGAACAATGCGTCGGTCCAGGCAGAGTTCTTGGAATCTCGGAAATACGAGCCGTACAGTGTTTTCCACCGAATGCGTTCGTTTCTCTTTGTCACCGTCCAGGACTCCTTCCCTCGCTCCCGCCGTTTCTCGAGCTTACTTATTTGTTTTACGGACAAAGCCCGGCACTGGGGGGGCCGCGCTTGCGAATTTATCGAATCACCGGCTAAGCGCAGCTGTAAATCGTCAACCTCGACCCGAGCCGAGAAACTCTTGGAGGTTCTCTGAATAGCGACGAAACAGCGGGCACGGCGAGCTCGACCCAGTGGACCAATTGACCCTTCCGAGAGAAGAATGATCGACGTGTCTCGAAATGAGTCCAAATCGTCGTGGCGCAATAATAATTTACGGAAAAAAATTTTCTCGGCATCGACGAGAAAGTAAATAAAGAGAACGCCGCGACGGTTATATTTCACAAGTACTCCGGCAGTCCACCGAGAAAAATAATTTATTTGACAGCCACCGTTTATTTGGTTCTAGTAAAATATTTATTTCATTAAAATAAATATTTATTTGATTAAAATAAATATTTATTTGATTAAAATAAATATTTATTTCATTTAAATAACTATGTACTTAATTTGAATAAATATTTATTTAAATCAAATAAATGTTTTACTTAAAAATACTTAAAACAAATAAAGTGGTACCGTCAAATAAATTTTTTTTCGGGATGTCGCGGATGCGCGAGGATTTATCGCTGGGGAAAAAAAAGAAGCTGCCAGAGAAAATTCGATATTCTTCTGAATGGGTTCTATGTTGAAAAGCCACCGGGGGATGAAGATCTCGAAGGCGAAGGCTCATTATTAAAAAGCTGGCCGGAGTTTTACGAGGCAGCCTTTTCAGCCCGATATGAGGAATAGTATGTGAAGACGACAAGTTCATTCTCTCTGAAGTACCTGCACCCGAGCGCCGGGGAGGGTGCAAGAGATTATTAAAAAGTTTTCAACCTACCGGGATGAGCGCCCGCGAAGTTGCAAGAACATTTTTCGAGACCGGCGCGCACAAACCCGACGCGACCGTAAATCTATGTTACAAAGTCGTGACGCTTTATCCTTTCGTTTTTCGGCACTTTATCGAATCAACTCCGTCTCTCGATGTATTCTTTCCCCTCGAATGGCGCAGCCCGATCGAGTGAGAATACGCGTTTTTGCTTGCAATCCGAGCGTTACGTGTCGTTGTGCGCGAAGCGCGGCAGCGTGGAAACCATTTGAGCGCCGAAAGAGCGTTCGTCGGTGAACTCGCAGGAATGACTGGAGCAAATAGCGCTTTGTCGGAGCGACCGATGAGGTGAGTGGCGCAAAACGTACGAGCCACCTTTGACGAAAGTTCCGCAATACCGAGCCACTGAATTGCAATATCCGAATGGAACAATGATAACGGGAAACTGCCCGAGCAACATAAAAGTCGGGCGAAACGACGTTTCCAATTTTGGCCCAAGAATTGTCCGTGAAACCTATCGATTTATGGCTATATTTGTGTTCGCGCAAGTGGCGCTTATACATTCTTTACACGCCCTTTTAACCTTATACTGAGAGTCATGTAACACGCGTCAGGCGCGACGGAGACTCGACGTTAAAGCGGCGAGTAACGTTTGATATCCTGGTCGATAGTTGCCGAAGAGGCGTTCGTGGAACGGGCGAACGATGCGTTTATGTCTTTATCCCAAGAGCGTAAAAGTCGACGGCGGAAGAGGAATGAAAAATGATGGAATATTTAGAGCCCCGCGAAAGAGGCGCATTTTTACGCTTAATACCGAAGGGGTAAATTGAATTTACGCGTGATTTCCCCGAAGCGTTTATACAACGAAATGCGTCGTACACAACTGGCGAAGCCGGCGGTACTAAAGTATTGATCAGTATTTGCATCGCGCAGTATCCGGCGGTGGAAGCGACCGAAGCATCAATTATTCTTTAACAGCGAAGACTCCGTTCGAATCTCCCGCTAAAACCGAATTCGTGTAGCACCTGTCTGCGCGTAGTCATTAATTGACGTCGTTTGCGAGCGGCGTCGCTGAGAAGGAAAGTAACGAAGAGCGGCTAAATGTCATCCGTTAATGCTGACAACCGCGTCACCGATATACTAATCCATTTGCCTGCCATACCGGATTGAAACGATAACATGTTACCTTGACAGTCTTGCTGTCGTTGTTTCAATATCATATGGAATTGTAAGAATTGAAAGTACAATTGAAACAACAATTTTTTTCTTCGGCAGCCCGCAAGCAATTTTTTTTTCAGTGTGCGATGTGTCCGACCACGGCAAACCTACCTAAGGTTTGTGCGGTCGGATGCGTTGGCGACGAATCGGTGAAACCGAAATTCAAGCAAATGAACCTCAACGCTCAAAAAATCCACTCAGCTGCACTGAGAGAAGAATAGGATAAAAACTACCGGCCATCTATAAAAAATTACGGTAGTTCATGGTGATAGGCAACTGGAACGCCACCTCTGACGGAAAGTCCCAGATTTTCCAACAATGTTTACCATAATGTCTACGAAGAATTCGAAGCGAACTAAATGAGCATGCAATGCTCATTTAGTAATGTATGCGGTAAAGCGCTAAACGTCATCCATTAATGCTGACAACCGCGTCATCGACATACCAATCCCATTGTCCATTTGCCTACGATGCGTCCGACCACGACAAACCCACCTAGGGTTTGTGCGGTCGGATGCGTTGGCGACGAATCGGTGGAACCTAAATTCAAGCAAATGAACTTCAACGCCCAAAAAATACACTCAACTTCACTGAGAGAAGAATAGGATAAAAACTATCGGCCATCTACAAAAAATGACTGTAGTTCATGGTGATAGGCAACTGGAACGCCACCTCTGGTGGAAGTTCCCTGATTTTCCAAGAATTTTTACCGTAATATCTACGAAAAATTCTCATAAACGTAGTACTTGCTATCATGGATGGCGCCCTAGTTTTCTACTACCATGTGCTATGGTAATATCTGTTGAGCGATAAATTCATGTTTACTGGATCCTTCCCTCAGTGCACGAGTGGAGTCTGGCCATATCAACGCTGGAAGTAAATTTGCCGAATTCATGAGAACTATCTGGCGGAGCTTGGTTTGGCGTTTGGCCGACTCTGTCCTTCTTAACAGTGAAGACTTCATTCGAATCTCCCGCTAAAACCAACTTCGTATAGCACCCGGCGTCGCTGAGAAGAAAAATAAAAATAACGAAACGGGCGGCGAACTATGTATGAGCGTGCAATGTATGCGGTGAAGCGCTAAACGTCATCCATTAATGCTGACAACCGCGTCACATGACGAACCCACCTAGGGTTTGTGGCGGTCGGATGCGTTGGCGACGAATCGGCGGAACCCAAATTCAAGCAAATGAACCTCAACGCCCAAAAATCCACTCAACTGCACTGAGAGAGGAATACAATAAAAACTACCTGTCATCTACAGAAAATAACTGTCGTTCATGGTGATACGCAACTGGAACGCCTCCTCTGCCGGACAGTCCAAGATTTTCCAAGAATTTTTACCATAATATCTTCGAAGAATTCGAAGCGAACTATATGAGCGTGCAATTTATGCGGTAAAGCGCTAAACGTCATCCATTAATGCTGACAACCGCGTCACCGATATAGCAATCCCATCGTCCATTTGCCTGCGCTGCGTCCGACCACGGCGAACCCACCTAGGGTTTGTGGCAGTCGGATGCGTTGGCGACGAATCGACGGAACCCAAATTCAAGCAAATGAACCTCAAAAGCAAATGAACCTCCAAGAAATCCACTTAAATGCACTGAGGGAGGAATACAATAAAAACTACCTGCCATGTACAAAAAATGACTAGTTCATGGTGATACGCAACTGGGACACAACCTCTGCCGGAAAGTCCCAGATTTTCCAAGAATTTTTACCGTAATATCTACGAAAAATTCTCATAAATGTGGTACTTGCTATCATGGGTGGCGCCCTCGTTTCCTACTACTACGTGCTAAGGTAATATCTGTCAAGCGATATAGTAATATTTTCTAAATCCTTCTCTCAGTGCACAAGTGGAGTCTGGCCATATCAACGTTGGAAGTAAATTCACCGAATTCATGAGGACCATGTGGCGGAGATAGGTTTGACGTTTGGTCGACTCTGTCCTTAACAGCGAAGACTCCATTCGAATCTCCTCCCAGAACCAAATTCACGGCATTTGCACGCCGCGTCGCGGACGAGGAAAATGAAAATAATAAAAAAGACGGCGGACGTTCTGCATTTACGGTAAAGCGCTAAACGTCATCTATTAATGCTGACAACCTCGTCACCGATATACCAATCTCGTCGTCCATTTATCCACGATGCATCCGACCACCGTGAGCCCACCCAGGGTTCGCGGCGGTCGGATGCATTGCCCGACCAATCGGCGGTACCCAAATTCAAGCAAATGAACCTCAACACCCCAAAATCCATTCAACTACAAGTGGAGTCTGGCAATATCAACGCTAGAAGTAAATTCGCCGAATTCATGAGGACCATCTGGCCGAGATTGGTTTGACGTTTGACCCACTCGGTCCTTCACTGCTAAATTCCATCCGTCCGGCTACCTCTCGGCGATGCAATTCGATAAAACGTCGCGGTCAAGGGTTATACCCTAGATCGAACAAATATAGTTCTCCGCTAGTGCCAAACTGTATCCCGTGAATGTCTTTTTAACACAAATTGGCAAAACGTGTATGAAACTGGAGAAGACGTTCCAGCAGACCTATCATGCCGGAACGGTGGTGACCGAATCAGATTTAAGCCTCGAAGGTGAGTTCGTCACTCCCAAACACATTCCTCTATCGATCATTTGATTTATAAATCACTTCAATAATTAATCTCTCGAAAAGTACTTGCTGCCTTTTTTCGTACTTTGGGCTGTAACCCCTGAAAATATTTTTTACAGAAATTGGGAAAAGCGTGTATGGAAGATCATAGTTGAACGGTCCTGACTGAATCACATTTAAGCCTCGAAAGTAAGTTCGTCACTCCGAAACTTAGTTTATAGATCACTTCAATAATTAATCTTTCGAAAACTACTTGTCGTTTTTTTCATACAAAATTCACTAACGTAACTGCAAAAATGTAACGTAAAGTGAACTGTAACCCCTGAACATATTTTTTATACAAATTGGGAAAAGCGTGTACGGAAGATCATAGTTGAACGGCTATGACTGAATCACATTTAAGTGTCGAACTTGGTTTATAGATCACTTCAATAATTAATCTCTCGAAAACTACTTGTCGTTTTTTTCATACGAAATTCACCAACGTAACTGCAAAAATGTCAGCAATCAAACGATTCATCATACCGAAAAATATTTTGTTGAAGCAGGATTGAAATGTTTATGATTCTTAGTTAATTCGATTCGATTAATTTACCGAGTTATTGATATTGACGCAATAGAGTTGGTCCATTTTTATACTGGCTTTGTTTACCCAGGTATGAAAACTGCACTTTCCACAAGACGAGTATCGACGCGGGACGCGTTGTTTGAACGGATACAATACCATATTGTAAATCGAAGGAACGATACGACAGGAGGTTATCACAAGAAGACGGGGATGAAAGAGCTCCGGCTAGAAGCTGGTGAGAGAATGTTTTCTGATACGCCTGCGGCGTCGATAGGAAAGTGGCCGAAAGCTCGTCTGTACACAATGTCGCGCATTTCCGATATAGATATGACCAATCGGATGGACCCAATTCTCGTAAAAACCCGAGAGGCGCTATCGTACGGCTCCCTCGCTGACAATGGTGCGATAGGATCGAGCGTCGACGTACCACAAGGCGTTGCGCAACCGACAGAATCTGAGAAAAATCCCAGTTCTCAACAACGCGCATACCGTCACACATATCAGGCGAAATCTCAAATTGTTGTATCGTACGATACGTCTACGACTTACGCACCGTTTTAACTGTTTGTTTATTTCCTCTTTCAACAGAGGACAGTTTTTCTTTTAATAACAATGATTTATTATTGAAAAAATGTAAATCTATCCACTTGCATACAGTTTATTTTTATTTTTTAAAACTCTTCAAACGTATGTTTATTCGTGTCGTATTTCGGAGCAAAATTGATATTGATCGTGATGTTGTTTTCTTTAAAAAAAAAAAAAAAAAAAAAAAAAAAAAAAAAAAGAAAATGGGAAAAAGATAAGTGTTCTCGCAAAAAGGGGGGGGG